>CM075341.1:45349139-45608303 GCA_037788925.1 Mytilus galloprovincialis | reverse complement strand
GACGCAACATGTTAGCTGCGATACTAGAACTGATTTGTGATAATAAAAATGAATTGTTGAAAGTTTTGTATTGTAGAGTATTTCCTTTTGTTGTACTGCTGTAGGAACATTAGAAAATGTTAACTAGTTTACATTTTGTAGTTTCTCAAACCACTAGCTAAATATTGCTCAATCTATCGTGCTATATCAGTTGAGACGTACTAGAAGTAAATTAATGTAGATTTAGTACTAGCATTTATGTTTTTTATAAACTTTTCACTATTCATTATAGCATTTTTGCGGTTGACATATTTTTGGATGTTTTTTTGAAAATGTGCGTGTCGATAAATTTTGCTATGGAAAATGACTCATTCTATCTGCTTAACTCCGATTCCGGGTGAGGGATTTTCGTGATTTGTTGAAGACCCATTGTACATGTAGCCTTTCTGCTGTTTTTTGCTCTTTAATCGAATTGTTGTCTTTTTTACCCATTCTTCATTTTCATTGCATTTTATACCCAATATTTCATAGTTTTTTTTTGTTTTTGAGAAACCAACAGATCCTTATAATGTTTTTTCAGCAAATTGCCATTATTGTCTTTCTAAAATATCGAGAAGTTTGACGTTGTGACTTTTATTAATCAGAATTCAAGCATAAATGATAATTATATCGTAGCACACAATCATCTCCACAAATTAATAACACCAAAATACCCAAATTGCACCTATATAGCATTGTTTGGCATGAATATGCTCGTTTTCAGAATAATTATATGTAGACATGCATAAAACTTTCACAGTTGAAGTGTTCTCTGGAATTAAAGTGAAATCTACGGCGACCTCTACAAAAAGTCGTATAAAAAAATAAGCAAGTGAAATATCTCCCGAGCATCAAACTCTTACAAAATAAATAGTAGGCATGGATTTATGTCAAATTGTTCTAAATATTTCAAGAAATGAACAAAACATCTCTAAGTCGATTTTTAAGGATGTGAATTTAAGAATGGTTGCAATATGAATACTTCTCATTACAGAATCAAGGATCGGTTGGAGGTCGGTCCAACACCCATTTTTACTATGATTCATTATGGATTCAAAATCAAATTAAAGAAAGCTATATAAAAAATATGGGTGACAACACAATAATAACAGAATGTAAATGTTTGTCTTCAACATAAATAATTGTCAAAATAGGTGCAATTTGGGTACCCTACGCTATGCACAATAGTTTATCAAAATAACAATTACCAGCTATAAAAACAAATGACAATTATTAGTTATCCCACAAGGACGCGGTGTGTCAGTGTAAGATCACCCCGATGGCCGGAGGCCAGAGGATGATCTAACACTGACACACCAAGTCCGATTGGGATAACTATTTTACATCCCAACTGTTTTAGATTAGACGAACCACAATTTACAATTAACAAAAACTTTATATATTACTATATGTTGTATACCCTTTATGACCCTCGAACACGATGAGTAGATATCAAACAATGTCAACTCGCCCCATTTGTCAATCGGCCAACACTATATCGCCACTTCATAAAAAAAATAATATTTTCTTGTTTACCGACTCGCCCCACTTTTAAAAAAGTGTAAAATCAAATTGAACAATCAGTCTGACAACTCACTTTTTAACGACAAAGGTTTAAACCCCACTGAAAAAAGGTCTGCCAACTCGCCCCACTTATAAAAAGATCTTGCTTCCTTTAAGGGGGCTCGCGGGTCTTAATCAATTTTTGTATTTAATATAGAATTTCGCTATATTTTTCTATAAATGAACTTTATCTTATACTTGATAGAAAAATGAAATAAAAAAAATGGGGTCACCGTTCATTAACGCTCACAATATGCCATTGAAAGAAGCATACGTTTTTGTTAATGTCCCTTTTTTCTGTTGAACTAATAGGAGAAATAGCGGTAATATCGAAATAAAAAAAGAACTAAATTACAGAAATTGCTTAAATTTTACAATTATTTAGTTTATGTACAGCATATTCGAAAACAACAATAAAAAATATAGGTCACCGATGAGTTAAAAAAGATATTTCAATTTTAATGCCAAAAAAATGGCATATTTGCAGCAAAGGGAGATAATTTGGAGCGTTTTCAAAGATGTCTACATTTGAAAAGTCACCTGGGGCCAATACGTATGGATTTTTGGGAATGTTTTTTTTACCATATGATAAAGTTACAACTACTAAACAGTCAGGGGCGTTACTTAAACAAGTTATTTTTTTAAGTTACTTATATAAGTAATTTTTGTTTCTAAAAATAATAAAATTACTTAATAGAGTTATATTAATTTTTAATAGAAACATAGACTAAATTTAGTTTTCATGAATTTTTACATCACTTTATATCATAAAACAAAGAAGTTATTCGATTTGAGAGGAGTATAGAAATAAAGGGTTAATTTAAAAATAATTACAAAAATATGACTTGAATAAGTTATTTTATACATTTTTGAAAAAAATAAGTAATTACACTTATTTTAGGAACATATGTGATTGATTTTGATTACAAATTATAAATAACTTCAAGTCTTAATTAATTCTCAAGTATCTATCTATTTATATCAGTCTACCTTCAAGATTTTGGAGGAAAATGATAATTTAATAGTCCCAAGAGACCAATCTTTGACCAAGAAGCGTCGGTATGAAAGATAAGTGCGTCAGAAAGTTAATTAGTGTTTCAGAAGAATTAGATTTTATATTTCATGGGAAAAATAACCAGATGACTGTGAAAATTTGTTAAAGTTAGTAAAATCTGTATTATTGGACACCTATAAAAATATTATTCAGAAAAGTTACTTATATAAGTTATATTTAAAATAGCCTCGTTTTCAACATTACTTGTTTAGGTAATTTTAATTGTTACTTGTTTAAGTAATGCCCCTGACTGCTAAAGGTAATTGATAAAATTTGTAATGAAAAATAAATATTTAATTTTTTTCTGAAAATCTTATACCCGCGAGCCTCCTTAAGTATGTTAAATTACTGATTTTTTCTACGTGAATTTTGATAGATAGTCTTTTCCGTATAATTAATTATAAGCTTTATAGTGGATTTGACATTCCCGCCAAAATGTTACAGAACAAAGGAAAGCATGCAAAACTTAGAAACTCAAACTGGGGTGATCTGGTAGGGGTGATCCGGCTCAGATCCGGCTCAGATCACCCCTGATAGAACTAAGGAGCTGGGATGTAATTAATCAGATTAATATGTGAAATAAAAACGCTTAGGGACAATGCAACTATTACATGTATTTTATGTTATAAGACCTTTTCAACATCTATCGACACCTACAGTTGAGAACGACTACGACAGGTAAAATATGAGGGGTCGTCTCAAAAATAACAAAAAAAAAATCATTATTGATTTTATTGCTTTCGTTGACAATAATAGAACTTTCCTACAGAGTTCAAATAACATTGATTTAAAAAAAATATAATAAAGACAATGATGGACTTTAAGTCACATTTCATCTTTTTAGACGTTGAGCTTCTAGCTGTCCTGGTGGAATTTGAAAAATGAAATGAATATAGCATGTTTAATTGTAGTTGATATTGAATTAAACAATGTTTTATGCCTGTTTACAAGGGCGGCACATGTTTCCACAATGTCTGTTAGTTTTGGCCTTGCGTGCCTCGTTAATGTACTGAATACTTTGTATATTTTCAATTCACCAATTTGGTGTTCCACTTGAATTCTGTATTCCCCAAATCACGCGATTAAATTTTCTGCTCTTTCTCTCAAATGTTATGGCTTACGATTAATTTGAGGTGTTGTAAATGGTGCAACTAAAGGATGACGATTTTTATAAACTTTGTCTCTAATGAGAACACAGTCCCCCGGGAAATTCAGCGGATTATTTCTCCCTATTTTGATTCCAAACCTCCCTTATGTATGGTCATAGATGAGACAAAAAAAATCTTAAGTACGAAAAAACTTAAAAAAGGTACAAAACTTTGTTCCGGAAATTGGATATAGAGAAATAAATTCTGACCAGATAAAAACAAAACAAAATATAGCAATGACAGTGTATAGATAAAATCAACCAAATTTGATCAACTTCTTGTAAGAAACCCAAAGGTCATTTTCAGGAACGAAAGAAGGACACTATGACGAAGGGACAAGGTATGTTGTTATCGGGACATCAGCCGCCGATCTCTAAACCCCTGCTTAGCACTGTCCATATTGATTTTGCAATGTCAACAAGCTCTAAGTATTAACTAACAATTTGAAATATAAATTCCATACACAGGTATGTAAAAAAAATGCACTGCTTAAGATGTTGTAACATTAAAACGAGAAGTCAATTATATTTTTTTTTCAAAATTTATCATGAAAAACATCAACTCTAACAAAATATCTTGAAGCGGAGAAGTCCGCCGTTGATAAAAAAAAATTAGATGTGATATTTTCAAGTTCCTTAGACCTTTACATTTTGTAAAATCAATATGTGATTATCCCTCCAGAAATTGAATATGTACATGTACAGCAACTAAGGTAAAGTCCGGTTGAAAAATACCAATTTGGCCGTGTTCACAAGTGTTCACTCAATCGTCCCCTTACATGAAGCATCGTATAATAGCACACTATAAGAACAAATTGTAAAAATAGATGATTGCTGTCTTTCATGATTTTAAGATACAAAATATTCAAAAAAGGTTGTGAAGTTTTAAACATAGTGCTATCTTTGAAATAAAAAGAAAATTAGTTAAGTACCTAAGATGTCATTATATCTCTGACCAAAGGCAGTTAAAACAAAAATAAACAATGCTTTTGTGATGTTGTTGATCTATAGTATGGCAACAGTTAAAAGTGAAACAATAGTAATTTAATGACAACAGCTAATCCAAAATACCAGTTATTAAGTAGAAAACTGTTCACACCTTAGTTACGTCAAAGAATAAAAACAGATGGTATAATTGTCAAAGACATACCTACCCACTACAGTCCAAATGACACAGACACTTAAAACTATTATATGTCACAGTTCGGTCTGTAACAATGAGTAAAACCCATACAGTATAGCCAGCTATAAAAGGCCTTGCAATGAAAAGATAAACAGTTTAAACGAGTTTAGTGTAAAATATAATAGCAATCTGTTTATCTAATGATTGTCAAATACATTTTCTTTTAAGTAAACGAAAATCTCATTTAAGTGCATTTACATTTCTGATTTGTACGTCATACATTCACGAAATTGATGCGCACAAACCTCATTTACCCAGCTTTAGATCAAATTAAAGCAAAAATTGACAAAAACTACTTTTAATTAAAAGCATCAAATTTAAGCAAATATACAATAATATATAAAAGTAAACAATTTGAACTAAAAAAATTAAATGTTTTAAAACTAACCTAATATTAAATATACACGGTTTCCACGAGGACTCTTTTAACAAATCATATTCCTAGAAATGTATAGGAGGTAAGATAAATTAAAATCTTAAATCTGTTCTTGTCTATTATTTATAATATATTCCTTTCTTGTGATTTCGTATCTTCTTTATCCGTCGCAATTGTCAAAAACAAAGTCCATCTTTTCTTTCTCTGGCTTAAGTACTGATGTGGGAATTTCTGATTCTAGAGTTCGGTTTTTAATATACTTAACGGCCTAGATTTTCTTAAACAAAAGTAAACAATGGCTATACCCAGATTTTACCAATGTACCATCAAGGTATATTAAATGTACAAGTATTTTACTCACCTGTAAATGCAATTAGTAGCAAATACAAAATCGGCGCAAATGAAAGAATGACAATTTTAAAAATCGGCGCAAATGTCATACGCCCACATAATGTATACATGTTCTTGGGTTTCCTGCGGTAACTAGTATCAGAATTGTTTAGATTTTTGAATTTTCAGTTCCAATGCATTCTTAGGACATCAGATACGATTTTTAAAATGCTTTGACAGGATCTGTTTATTGTAATTAAAAGTTTTGATGAGATTTATCATGCACATAGCTATTTGTAAAATAATACTGGAAGAAATGTAATTTTACATTGCTTTAAAAATTGATATTGAGTTTATGTTAATCAGCGCACTGCAAGCATATAATAATAAAAAAAACCACGAATATAACCAAAAGCACTAAAAAATAAAAATTGAAAATTGAGCAAAGTACATATATCAACTTAATTTCAATACTTCAACTATTTGTCTTTAACCTCGTGACATTCCACCTCAACATGACTGTAATGTGAGGCACCATCAACTACAAATCGTTGATGGTCCATCTTAGTTCCAGTCACGTGGTCATAATTGTTTTCCTCTTCTCCTGCATTTGCAATACTGCGCATGGTGTCATAGTTACTTTCTGTTGGATTGTGGGTCCGATTTAGTTGACGGTGATCCATGTGGTCGTATGTATCATCGGATGCATCTGGCTGTGGTTTTTGGCTTGACGTGCTTTGTTCACGTTTAACGGTCGGCTTGTTTACTTGTGCATACATTACTTCTTTTCCGACCATCGCTAATGAATCGTTTGAAATTGGAACTGGGGTATTTTTCCTTCTGAAAAATAAAACTTAAAATTTAAGTTATGATAAGATGACAGTCGTATGCATGTTTTATGATAAGTTGATGACGAAAATACTTTTCTCACGGTTGATTTACCAGTATTTTGTGTATGTTTATGTCACTTAATTTATAGGAAAATATACTGTAAAAGGTAAGAAAATAGTGTAAAAAAAACAAAAAACATTTTTATTGCAAATTCCATCCATTTGAAGTACAAGAGAAGAAATATTTTTGTCAAACTGAATCCAAATAAATAAACGAACAGATTTCCAATGTCCCCTGTTTTGAACATATTCTATATTTCGAAGAGGCATAACTCTTTTAAATAGAGATTATCTTCTACCATAACATGTATAAAAATTATCCGTGTTGAATACCGTATCTTCCATGCATTAAACATGAAACAGACCCATTATTCGAACTGTGTGTCTAATTCGATCACGAACTATATATTATTGTATCACACTAAATATTGAATACATGCAGTGTATATCCGTGTCACTACAGCCTCAGAGTAGTAAACAGCATATACGGTGGGTGACATCGTACATGTATCATACATATATATATAACATGCAAAGAGGACCGTTGGTAAACAATTTCATTAAATTGGTATAAATAATGGTAAAATACAATAATAAAGCGTCTATTAAATAAAACGTTAAACCACTTTACCTTCTGCACAAAACAATCGTTACTAATATAACGATGACTATCAGGATCGTCGCAGCTACTATGGCAATGATAAGTATTGCTGTAAAAAGAAGTATTTTTCATAGCATATCTGATTTTTTTTAGATGGAAAATAGCTTGTATGCAAATGTTCGTAAAAAATCATCATGGGATCAAATTTGTATCTTATGCCCTTAAGTTGATAAAGCAAACAAGCATAATTGTTTTAAAAACAACAAAGTATAAATGATAAAACGACTTGGCTAAATCGTGTTCACTACTAAACTAACTCGTCCTAACTAATTTATCACTCGTTAAAAAGATAAATCAGTTCTTATAATGACTTTACTAACTTTCGACAACGATTAACTTAGTCATTCGTGATTAAGAGTCGTGATATTCAGTTATAACGTCATCATAGTAAGTTATTGAAGTCGTTGTAACGAGTTTACTTCATCGTGAAACCAAGTTAGGAAATTGTAGATTTTTAGCTGCTAGATCATGATAACCAGTTGATTCTCTGAGTAAGCTGCCATAAAACTTGCTTAATTATTTGAACAATTTATCTTTCGAGTAAACGACTTCGACCTAAACTACACCTGAAACTACCGGTTTACGCATTTACTTTAGGTCGATTTCATGCTTCGTTTTTTTCTAAAACCAAAATCCACCAATCCACTCAGTATAGTTGTTTTAACCCAACGCTCGACCATATTATTTAGAACTAATAACGTTTATTTTTTGTTATTATCAAATCAATTTGTAATTGATTTCTTTGCTTGGTATTATATTAACAAACACATGGTTATAAGCAACACGACGTGTGCCACATGTGGAGCAGGATATGCTAACCCTTCCAGAGGACCTGAAATCGCCCCTAGTTTTTGATGGGGTTCGTATTGTTTATTCTTTAGTTGTTTATTTTGTGTCATGTGTACTATTGTTTGTCTGTTTGTCCTCTTTATTTTTAGCCATGGCGTTCTCAGTTTATTTTCGATTTATGAGTTTGATTGTCCCTCTGGTATCTTTCTTTCCTCTTTTATAGTATTAAAATAAGAAAACATCACATTATATAGTTAGTTTGCCATTACCTGAAACACCATCTTCACCCGGTAAATCTTTTGAGATCGAATCTTCAACAACTGAAAACGTAGTTTCTTTCCAGTCCGGAGTTGATGTAATAGTTTCCTGAACTACTTTAGATCTACCAGTAGGTACCTTCATACCTGGAGTTGTAGATACAATTTGAGATGAGGACGTACTTCTTCGATCAACTACTTTAGATTTACTAGTAGTTTTCTTCAGAGCTGCAGTTGTAGACTCAAATTGAAATGATAATGTTCTTCTTTTTGAAGCTGAGTACGTAGAACTTGTCAGAACTTTAAATGTTATACTTTGAAGAGTTGAAAAAGTAGTGTTTATTCTACTAGAAGATGTAGTACCGAGTGACAGTGTATGAGAGGTTTTTGAAGGTGCATGAATTGACGTCTTTGTAACGTCAAGACAAAGCGCGGGAAGACGATCTCTACATTTACGGATAAATCTTTCTACGACACCGTTTTGTTTAATTCTGGCAGCAACACAAAAGTAAGGATTTCCTGTTACATCTATAAAGTAAATTCAAATATATGTTGGATGGTAGTTGAAGTTGTTAACATCACCAGTTTTAAGTCGATGATCCAATTCAAAGGAGAGAAAACATTAGAAAAATCTAAAAATTAAGAGTTGTCTAGGTAGATATATATAGTCAATATTATCTTTCTTATTTAAAGAAAAGGTAAAATTCGGTAAAACTGAAGTGATGAAGGCGCCTTAAAAATATTCTATTTCGTTTATGATTCGATGTTTAATGCCGTACGTACTGTGACTTTATAGTTGCTTACATATAAGTTCTTAGATATCTTGTGGACAGTTATCGCATTGGCAATCACACCAAATTTGATATTACTCTTTTTATATTGATAAATTAAGGTACACTTACAAAGGAATAAGAGACAGATGACGTTGGAATAATATTTACTTAAGTCGAAATTTGGTTTGAATTTGTCCTTTTGTGTCGATAGAATGCGACTACATCTCAATTCAGAATGCAAATAACCAAATTTAGGAAGGATCCTTACGGATGCATTCTAGGCCCATGGTAATCTACTTTTTCGGTGTTATATAATACAATTATAACTTAATATAGCAGACTATTAATTTGATATATCAGAGTTTCAATCTGGTATATAACAAATTGTTAATACATGCTGCAGAATGTGGACATATTTTTCTCGTTAGCGTGACTTTTTCTTTCACCCTGCCTACTCCTGCCATCACATAAGCTCTTGTCAACATATGGTTAAAGTAGCTGTTTCTTCATTGGATACTTTCATAGTTCGTTTTAAGACACCAGATCCCTGTACGAAATATAGAAAGTAGTCTCCAAAACTGCCCCAAAAAAGGAAAAGAAGACGAGGGTGGGTAATAAAAAAAATTTAAACCTGTGAATAGAGTTTTAAATATGCATGTTTGTGGCACTGGACGAACAATAAATAGTCAGCTATTACAAAATTGTGCGCCAGATTGGGTAACGCAATCTTTTGATATTGAATCATTTTGTAGGTGGGGACATACACATGTTTGTATCAAATTGGTAATCTTTAATATAAAATTGGTAATCAGTTATTTTAAATTAATAATTTGTTGTATCAAATTAATCATTTGCTATATCAAATTAATATTTTTATATCAAATAATTAATTGTTATATGTTATGTCAAATTATAATGGGAAAAATAAATTTAATATGGTTTTTCGTAGGATCGAATTAAAACCCATTAATGCAGCTTCATGTAACTTTGTGATTTAATAAGCATATAATTGATTAACATTTCTATGTAGGACTCACCATCACAATATATTGTAAATATGAACCAACTTTTTTGTGGTTGGGCTTTCTTTGGTATTATTTTGAGACAACTTAATTCTAACATCAAAAAGTCTCAACATGTCAATAAAAGCATAATTGCATTCAATATACACCACAGCTTTTAGAATCTAAAACTTCGTAATAACAATTTATTAATTTTACTAACTTCATATGTTATTATGAAATGTAATGGGTTGTTGTATATTAATTCAGACTATCATGTATAATTATGGTAGACATAAAATGAAACCCTTAAACTCTACAAAAGAAGACAAAGCATTCTATCGAACAAGATGCAGAAATAGAACATAAATCTATACTTCTTTTGAGATGTCACAAAACATGTTTAACCCCACATGTTGGCGACCTCTACCAATTCAAGTCAGGAAGCGTTAGCCGTTGTAAGTGATGTAGTTGTTATTAAATTTTGGTTCATTTATATGTTTCGGAGTTTAAGGTGGGGTTCATTTTTGCTGAAGTTACATACCTTATTGTTTAGGGGCCAGCTAAAACCCGCTCCGGGTGCGGAATTTTCTCGCTGTTTTGAA
Source organism: Mytilus galloprovincialis (assembly GCA_037788925.1). Lineage (NCBI taxonomy): Eukaryota > Metazoa > Mollusca > Bivalvia > Mytilida > Mytilidae > Mytilus > Mytilus galloprovincialis. The sequence continues at coordinate 45,597,656 of CM075341.1, read as the reverse complement.
GACCCTTTGATGGCCTTGGGCTAATTTCAGCTCCTTGGTCTATTTGACACATTCCCCGTTTCAATTCTCAATTTGATTCTTTTATTTGCTTACCCATTACTCGTGTCCAACGTCTTGTATTAGAAAGCCAAAGTTGTCCGTTTTTTTTTATTTGATTGATGTTGTCTATAACGTTACTATAGCTAGCAAGGTTGTGAGCTCGGCAATTGTTAAAGGCATCTTTCCAGTTGGATACAGCTGTATTGTCTATTTTCAAAATACTTTCCTCGACTAAAAATAATTTAATTTACAATAAATGATAAGGTTAATTACATTGTATTCACTCAAACACATTACATTTCCTGTTTCGTCCTCTTTTGTTCTATGTACACTGCATATTCTTCAATCACAAATAAATATTTTGGCAGATACGTACTTAATAAGTGGTTGCATTTAAAAAGATCTTACAATTGAAGAACAAGTGTCTATTTTAAGGTCAAATAATTTTTTAACTGGATGACGTTTTATTCATTGACTGAATTCTGTTACAGTTAATCAATAGAATACCGGCAACTTAGATATATGTCTCATGTTTACAAACTTCGTGTAAATGTTTCATTTGATTTGATACGAAATTTAGCCAACACAACATGAAGTTAAAATAGAATATGAATGGCTGCATTTATGTTCCCGTTTTCTGTTTGATAAAACTAAAATGTCAGTTTTCGTGTTTCTGGTAAATATTCATAAAATATCCACAAGTCATTTGATTAATATTTAGTGCCACTTAAGTAACATAACACCTCTCAGAACAGAACAGAAAGTTCTTATTTCTTTGAAAAACAGCTGAATGTTTTAATCACATACTATTAGTATTAAGCTTCAGAATGAATAAAATTAGTGTTTGGCAAACTGCTTTATATCCAATAAAATTATTACTGCAAATGATATGGTTCAAATGTATTGAAATTCTAATATGTTTGTCAACAGGTCAAAATGAATGTAATGTAAGAATTTTGTGAAAATTAACCAAAAATGTATTTTAGTCAAAGTGTGAAGAACTTCCTTAAGGTAGTGACCGTTGATTCATGAGAGGTAATCATAAAGCTTACTAAAGGAATTGTAATAATGGAGTTAATATAAATGTATTAATATGTTACCAACACTAATGGATACGTCAACAAATTAATAAGAATATGAACAGGAAGAAATATAAAAGGAATCATACAGTATAACTAAAATGTCTGTACTTACCACTGAAACACATCGGGGTCGATTTTGTTGAACAATTGTTTGCCTTGAAAGCTTTAATTTTCCCATCTCTGTGACGAATGCCATGTGTGTTATCAAATTCCAAACAGTTTCCCATGTTATAATATTCGGTATCAATTGTTACTTAAACAGATGAAACAAAATATTAGAAATGGACGAATTAAATTTTCATATGTTGAAATCTTATCTTCATTTTTGACAACTTGAAAAATCTGTGCGGCCCTTTTTACTGTGTGAGAGTTCTTGCTTATCTAATGAGAGAAACATAATAAGGTTGAAACACTTGAATGTTTTTAATCGGTGCGAAATTATTGAAAACAATGTTGGAATTCTGCAGATACCCATTTCAATTTGAAGGAATTTAAAATATATAACGAATGACATCTAGGAGCTTGTTTATGGTTGCATGTCATTACTTTGTATTTACATTGGAAACAAGAATAATAGACTAGTCCAACATCAAAGGCTGTCTTGTTATGTGTGACAATGATACTTTTTCAAATACAATATAAATGGCACATCAATGACTTTAATATAAATACTTTCAAATTCTTTCACTCTTTCTAAAGCAAAACCTTCCTTAAATCATAGTGCAAGACAGGGAGCTGATTCATAGAGTAATTATTAACTAGGGACCCCTATAATATCTACATTGAGTTTCCAATAACTTTAAATTGTATTGATACAAATGACATTAAAAGAAATGTTGGTAAACTTTTCGTCTTTAATGTGCATGGAGGGCCAAAAGTGCCACTTTGATATTTAAAATATATAGTGAAAACCTTCCATTGACAGCTGAATATCAGTGAGACTCCACTAGTCTTTCAGTATCCACAAATGTTGATAATCTTGTAACCTTCGTATATATACAGATGCTTTCTATTTGATTTCCCATAACAATGTCATATTCAAAATGTACGGAGAGTTAAAAGTATCCCTTTTCAAATAAAAACCGTAAACAATTTTAGATGACTAGATATTCATGATCTCTCAATCTTCATAATATTATGCATATAGTTAGCTAGTATACAGATACAGATGACAGCAAAAAGAAATTGGGGAAACTTCTTGTCGTTTATGTTTACGAGGGGCTCTAAGTGCGAGTTTGATATCAAACTATAGAGTGAAACTCTATCGGAGACCGCCTAAATAACGTTGAAACCCCCTGACCTTTAAATGTCCTTAATATTAAATCATATCTTAGACTATGTATATATCATGAGCGTATAAAACTGATTTTTAAAAAAAATCTCAGGTTTGATATCTACGAAGGGTAGAAGGATACCCTGATTTCTCAATTTTCCAAATATTATTCATATAGTTAGTTACTATAAAGATACTATGACAGCAAAAGAAATTAAGATAAACTTTTTGTTTACGAAGGGCTCAAAGTTTAAAATACATATTGATCCATTTTGCGAATTGACTAGGGACTTTCCGTTTTTAATTCTCCTCGGAGATCAGTATTTTTGTGATTTTACTTTTTACTACAACCAAATCGATGTCAAATGTCTTTCTTTTAGAAACTTTTCTGCTCGTGGATTATTCCCCGGGGACATAATTAACTTGGTAGTGTTATGCATGATGAAAACAAATGATACAAAGAACAAACCAGATAGGACGTCGCCAGGGTTACCAAAGTCCTCTTTTGCTGCACGAAACACTGTAGCATTTGATTTGTGTGTTCCACGAAATAACCTCAGGGATACCCCTGTTTTGACGTATGTTCAGCCAGAATGTAATAATTTCTTTAAAAAATCATACTTTCCATAAATTCAAGACATGTTGCGTTAATATTTCCGACTTTTAAAGACACCTGCTACAAAAGAGGGACGAAAGATACCAAAGGGACAGTCAAACTCATAAATCTAAAACAAACTGACAACGCCATGGCTAAAAATGAAAAGACAAACAGAAAAACAATAGTACACATGACACAACATAGAAAACAAAGAATAAACAACACGAACCCCACCAAAAACTACGGGTGATCTCAGGTGCTCCGGAAGGGTAAGCAGATCCTGCTCCACATGCGGCACCCGTCGTGTTGCTTATGTGATAACAAATCCGGTAAATAGTCTAATTCGGTAGGTCACATTCAGGAAAGGGAAGGGGATTGTAGTTACGACGTAAGGAACATATCCGATATCATTTGTGATACGGTTATTCCATAACGGTCAACCAACTCGTGATGGCGTCCGTAAAATTTACGAAGGGATGATTTCAACTTCACCATTTGGAACTCTTGGTTTAATAGCTTTCTTGTGAGCAGCAAACCTCTATCAAGAAAATCGTGATAGGAAATGCAAGCACGGGAATATCGTATCAATTGGGAGATATATACCCCGTATGCGGGTGCTGCTGGAACGTTGCTACTTAGAAATGGAAAGTTCACAATTGGAAAGCTGAAATCATCTCTTTTGTCGTAAAGTTTTGTTTTCAACCGACCCTCATTGTCAATTTCTACATGTAAGTCAAGATATGAGGCCGACTTAACTGTATCTGTAGTATCCTTTATCTCTAGCTCGATTGGATAGATGCGTTCCACATAGTCACCAAATTTTGAATTATTTAGTGAAAGAACATCATCTATATAGCGAAACGTAGAGTTAAAGGATAGTGCTAACTTCTTATCTCTCTTCCTAAGAAGTTCCTGCATGAAGTCAGCCTCATAATAATAAAGAAACAAGTCGGCAAGTAGAGGGGCACAGTTTGTTCCCATTGGAATGCCGACAGTCTGTTGAAAAACACGTCCTCCGAACGTAACAAATATGTTGTCAATCAAGAAATCAAGCATCTTGATAATATCAGTTTCAGAGAATTTTTTGTTCGAATTAGAGTGATCCTTTACAAAGTAGGATTTATCTCTCCCTAAGACAAGATACTTGTATCTACGTTGGCCATTCTTTTTTACGAAGCAAAGCAATACCAACTCTTTCAATTTGTCTTTTAGTTTCGAATGTGGAATACTAGTGTACAGAGTAGAAAAGTCAAATGTTTTAATACTGTTACAAGATGAAAGAGAGTTAGATTGTATGTACTCTAAAAGATCTTTGGAATTTTTAAGTATCCACATCTGATTCACGCCCCCTCTAGAATAGGCAGTTTCACAATAACTTTGAAGCCCGTCTTTGATTGCTGATAAAATAGATGTTAATGATTTAGAAAGAGGTTTCGTGGAGCACTTGGAAGACCCAGCAATATACCGTTGTTTGTAAGGACACTTATGTAGTTTAGGTATCCAATACAGTGATGGCAGATCCAGTTCTTCATCTTTGGTTGAAATTCCAAAGGAACACAGAACAGACCTATGATTATCCAGGATTTCCTCTTTGGTAAGTGTCATGAGTGTATATGTTGAGTTTCCAAGTGAATTGTCAATATCTAATTCGTTTATCAAGCAGTTAATGTAATGAGTTTTACATACAAAAACGATGTTGTTTGGGGCTTTATCTGCGGTGACAACAACATATTTGTCATGGAGGTAGGATATGTGTTTTGCAACATTTGGGTCTTTAAAGATTGACGTAGCATGGGCATTGATAGACCCATTCAGTTTCTTAATTCTGATTTGTATCAACGACCTCACTGCCTTAATCCATTCGGAAAGAGTGTCTACGTCTTCCTTCTCGCGCTTAGCCCATTGCCTGGCATAATCCTCAACTGAATCCATCAAAATTTTAAAGTTGAATTTCCAATTGATGGATTTAGGCTACAAGTGAATCATTTCTTCTTGTAAAAAAAAGAAAAGGAAAAAGGAGCTCATGTAAGACATAGAATGTATAATATTTTAATCACAAATCCTGATTTTGCCAGTAATTTAACAGGAAAAATGTAGTATACTAAAGCTTTGGAGCCTCTGGACTGTTCCACGAACAACTTCGTGTACGGAATTGAATGTATTTTGTGTCGACTATGTATACTTTATGGTGAAACTCGACAAACTTTGCGCAAAAAAAAATTAAGCTACACCGGTCTGAAAAAAGAGATCCGCAATTCAGAGTTCTTTATAACCATTTTAATCAACCGGACCTAACCATTCTTTATCTATGAAAGTACGCATCATCGAAAAAGTTTATCACCACACAAATATCCTTGTACTAAGTACTTCTTTCCGAAAAAGATACAGAAAATATCTGGATATGGGAACTAGGTACTCCAATGCCATATGGTTGCAATGATAATGTCAAAGGAGAAGGTAATTAAATTTGTCAAATCCAACCTGTAGTGATGTTATTGTAATGAGTTTTTCTAGTACTACCTTACGTCGGACTAATGTAAAAAAGTCTTCTAAATCTAGATCGCCCTCTGGGACCTTCTTCAGTATACCTATGGTATAATTACATTAAAACTATTCTTTTTCTACTGCTTGTTATTTTTTTTTAAATGTTTGAGAGATTATGCACTTGACAAAGGATATGACATACATTTTCTCCAATATACAGACTTGTCTGTATAATTGATAATGTAGCTCATTTCCGTCTTTTAACACCAGTAGGATCAAAACCTTTACGTGAAGAAAAGAGGAAATTCATTCCTGTTCACTTTACCAATAAAGGAACTGATCAACATCAGCAACGTTCTACATCACAAGCAGGTAACATCTAAAATGTCTACCTATTTTCAAAATCAGTCTGTATCCTACAGTTAAACCAAAACCATTGACAACCAACGTATTTAACTATAAACAAGCATTGCAGTACCCTGATTTAAAACAATACGTAAAAAAACTTCTGAGATGTGACTTTTCTCACTCGTCTTATAAGTACAGCCCCTCTGGCCAAGTTATTACTTGGGATCTAAACATACATTTTAATTCAACATGCAAATCTCAGAAAGGTGGTCCTATATATAAGTTTAAAGAAACCCCACACATCAAAAGGAACAATAACTTCAAAATAACCATGGATTCCACCAAGGGCTACGCAAGAGAATGAGCTAAACGGGAAAAAAATTAACTGGACACTTTGTCAGAAGTGGTCAAAACAATCAGGTCTCTGATAGAACGCCGCATTCATAAGTTGAAAAACATTGTGAATGATCGACCAACGTCCGCTTTTAGAAACAAAGAGGAAGTGAAATGTCTATCATCTCTTCGTGATAAGTATTTTTGTTGTTTCGCCGGACAAAGTTTCAAATAATATTGTATTTGTATGAAAATCGTATTACTGCGGCTGTCTTGTAAAAGAATTAGGAATACATGAGAACTTCGGTAATCCCACATACAAAAATATAGCATTTTACAAAGATGAGATTTTGGCGAATCATAAGTCTTTCATGGCTTTAATGAACGTTACATTGAACAACAAATTGGATGACTTACCTTGTTTGTATTGGATACCTAAGCTTCACAAAATTCCGTACAAACAACGGTACATAGCATGTTCCACTAAATAATTAGATTTACTAAAATTTTGTCCGCAGTGAAATGAGGTCTTCAGAAAAACGGGGAAACTGTTTATTCGCGTAGTGGTTTTACCCATATGAGCATTCTTAAAAACTCTAGAGAACTTCGATGGGATACTATAAGTGATATTTTGTGTAAAGTGAACAAAAAAGGGTAAAACATGCTACACAGAGGAACAAGTGATCAGTATGCTGGAGTTTCTTATTGAATTTAAGAAGTAATTTCAATATTCCGAAACCTACAGCAGATTATACATAGAAAGGGTTTAGATGGTTTCACGTTTAAAGATTTTGCTTGGACGTAATGAGATGTAGAGATGTAATTAATGTTCAGTATAATCTTAATGATAATCCTTACTTGACTTCTAGAAAAAGAACCACGAAATTTAAGTCACAAATATATCAAGTGTTGTCTGCGCCATGTGTGCCGAAATTTTGGTAAGGTTAAAGGACGGAACAATGAATGAAACAATATTTTTGGTCTTATACTAAGAATTTGCAGTTTCAACTTGAATCATAGGTCTCATTATTCATGGAATAAGGGACAATGGTGTAGGCAATATTGTCAATGGGTCCAAAAAGCGTATAACCGATTATATATCGACTAATGTAACAAAATTTGATTGATTGATTGTTTCCTTATTATCCTTCTGCATATATTGTATATACATTAAAAACACAGGCGTATTATCAATAAATCTAATCAATATAATTAAAAACCGATCTGTCATCGCTCCCGTTTTCTGATATGTCGCGTGGGAGATCTTACGAAACCCGCTTTGAGGTCACATTTGAGTGAACTGGAAGATATGAATTTATAACGATATGCAAATGAGTTGACGACCTATTAATAAGCCAATAAAAAAAGTTTATGAATTATTTAGACTGACGACTTCTTCGTAAATAAAATGAGTTACATCCCTTTACCTTACGATAAACTTTCAAGATCGTAGAATACTCATTTTCATTGGTCCAAAAAGACACAACTTCGAGGTTATAATATTGTGTGAGGATTGCGAAAAATCAATATTTTAAGGTTACTTATTTTTAAAACTGATTATAGTGGAAACTTTATATGAATGAATTGTGTTGCTTCAATACTTATTAGGGATCCGAATATGTTAACATATTAACACTTCCACTTGCTACGTATTACAATATAAATTGTTATGTAACAGATATACATGTATCTTGCCTGGTTTCAAACTAGAAAGCACACATTATAACAATCCGCAAGAAGACAGGTCATCCTTAGTAGACCACCTGCATCTGATACATCGTAGCAACAGCTGATATGCAAGGTAGCACAGTTGGACTATATTTGAGACGATGTATGTATACATTATGATGTTAGACTTGTATAACCACATGTCATTCGATGGAGAACATCTGTCTAAAGTTGATCAATATTTATTCATAATCATTCTTTACAACAAAGAAACAGGTTGATATTTAAGGTATAACTTCTGCTTGCCACTTTACATCATGTGTGTTACAAACAAATGAAGACGACGAAGAAAGACATTGCTCGACTAACGAAATCTATACTTTATATAGCCTAGCTGGTTGAAGGGTGTAAGGCACTGGCTACAGTGTAGGGGGTATTTTCACAACGTCTCAGATGCAGGAGTTCATATCCCAGCTGATAGATCTAGATTTGTCAGTATTGATTTGACGAAGTACATAGATTAATGATGTAACCCGGTATATAACCACAGGTTATCCGATGGGAAATATCTGTCTTAAAGTTTTCACATATTAAGACGTACTGTGAAAGTACTTTTATTCGTGGGGTACCAATTTTCGTTGTTTTCGTGGATAACTTTATCCACGAATTTAAGTGTCCGACGAAATAAAAACAACCATTATCCAAATCAAGACATGAAAAGATCCCCATCGGTAGGTTTGACTACTGATATGTCTAGAGAATACACTGAATAACGTCAAATCTGAGAATACTATAATAGCAGTCATAGAACTACAATTAACTGCATGAAGGATTATACTAATTTAATCTATAATAACCTAAACTGTACGTACAACTTTTGATCTTTTAATTCTAATAAAAAATGTTTTTGATCGATGAAAGTCAGATCTTCGGGATTGGTATGCTAGTATGATAAAGTGATCATTTTATATCGTCATAGTTCTCGTACATATGGGAAATACTAATTTCATGCTGAGCTTGATTTTGATAAGAATATTTGACAATATTCAAGATACGTTTATAATGTAGCATTTGTTTATGTTACTGTTTTCTTTAGGTGATATGTTTATGGCCTAATTAATACCTTTGATGGTCTTTAATCTGTTGATTCCTTTATCATGAGTTAGTTAGTGTTATCACTACGATTTACACGGGTCAATGTTTACTTTGCAATTTCCTTCAATCAAGACTATTTGTAACCTTCGTTTCAAAAAGCTTTCATTTTTCAATTATGTTTCTTTAGAAAATTAATACACACGAATTAAAATACTTTCACACAGTATATGAATAAAAGTTAATTCACAGCCCATAATTATACATTTATGAGAAAACAGCAATAGTTATTGAGTTAAATGTCATTCATTGACTTTGAGAAAACCGAATAGTAATTGATATAGAATATTTTTTAGTGTTTATTGAAGAAAAAAAAAAATACTAATTGTGTTAAATATAAAAACCCATGTTAAGACCTGCTTTCATTTAAATCACATCCAGAATAATGAGACATCCAGGGACGTAAATCGTCGAAAGTAAATATATTTGTATTTATAATGATAAAACAGCCACAAATGATCAATGAAGCGAGAGGTCATGAGGTAGTCTTCCCGTATACTTATCGTAATGTGTACATTGTATTTACACTTACCAAGGGTAAGCTATATCATTTAATTTTACACACATGTTTATATCTTTCCATTAACATTACAAGCATTTTTGAATTGGTCACATGTTTAGATGTAGATTTTTATCGAGTGATTATATTAGTTGAGATATCGATATCATCACGGATGGCTGATACAGCACGATTTTGTTGACCGTATTACACATACAAGGAAAACCCGATTTTTCAGAGAACAATTGAAGGTCTTTTAACTCAAATTAACTTAATACAAGAAGATAAAAAACAAGATGTTCAGGCTTATATAATAGCTAATCACACACTGATATAGAAAAAAAATTTGAAAAACTTTTTTTCATCAATTTAGGGATATAAATAATTAACCACTTCCGGTTAAATCAAATATATTACAGTGTCAAAAAATAGCTTAAAATAAGAGTGATAAATTGCATCTTCCGGTTTAAAAAGGTCATTTCTGGTTGACATTTTCAAGGTTATATGTCTACTAACCTAATGTAAAAGATCCAAAGGCTTTATCATGTATGAATATGAATTTAAAGCAAAGGTGAAAATCTAGAACATCAATATTGCTTTTGACCGTGAACTAAATTTCAAGTAATAAACAAAGGACATCAAATCAAAAGACCCTAGGGCTTTATTATATATGGTTTATGAGTTATATGACTATAGGCACAATTCTAAATATACGAGTGGTTAAAACTCCCCTGTTATGTCTACACATCCTTTCAATCAAAATGTGTGTGTAGCAACATCTCGGGACTAACAATTCAGTCAATATTATTTGTCGATAACTTATATGGTTTCTGAAAATAAGACAATATCAAAAAATATAATTATGACCTTGACTTTTGACGCTTAAATTGTTTCATTGTTTTGGACCAAGGACCTCAAATAAAAAAAATCCTAGGTCTCTATCACTTATGGTTCACCAGTAACAACTAGATTTTTCTCATTAAAAGTACAAAAGGGAAAATATATGGAACGCCACAGCTGTCTTATGTGGAAATCTGATATTACTTTATGTTGTTTTATTATTACTTAATGATATTTTGTCTTTACTTAATATGGTTTTGACATTACGTAATGATGTTTTAATATAACTCAATATGGAATAGTCATTACTTAATGATATTTCGATATTACACGATATGGTTTCGTATTTACTTGATATAGTTTTGTCATTACTCAATATGGTTTTGTCATTACTCGATGTGGTTTCACCATAATTTAATATGGTTGTGTCATAAGACAATGTGGTTTTAACATTACTTGATGTGTATGTGACTTAACGTAATATAGTTGTTTCATTACATAATGTGGTTATGTTATTTCGTAATGTTGATTTGTTTTTTCTTTATATGGTTTTAAAATTACGTAATGATGTTTCAAAATTTGACGATTTTACTCTACTTGATATGTTTGTTTCATTTTTTGATGTGGTCTTGTCATTCTTTGATGTGGTCCTGTCATTCTCTGATGTGGTTGTCCCATTACTTGATGAGGTAAAACCGCGTGAACAAATCAGAAAACCTGTTTTTTAGATAGATTTCCATGTTGCATGTGCCTTGAATGCGTGTGGTCATCGAATTCTAGTCAAGCTTAGAATAAAAAGTAAAAACACAAAAATACTGAACTCCGAGGAAAATTCAAAAAGGAAAATCAAAAATCAAAAGGCAAAATCAAAAGTCCAAACACATCAAACGAATGGATAACAACTGTCATATTCCTGACTTGGTACAGGCATTTTCTAATGTAGAAAATGGTGGATAAGACCTGGTTTTATAGCTAGCTAAACCTCTCACTTGTATGACAGTCGCATCAAATTCCATTACATTGTCAACGAATCATGAACAAAACAAACATACTCAAAGAGTAAAAATGTCAAAAATAGGGGTACAACAGTCAATATTGTGTTATCAGCTTAATATCACTACATAAACAACAAATGTAACAAAGTAGCACAAAAAGGCATACATCAAATTTAACATTCTCATTTTGCTTTTCTTATACGGCTGAATTTATCTATGTAAAGTCTACCCATAAATGAAAGAAGGTTTTCATTACTGGTGTAAAATTGCGCGTTTGAAATTCTCACAGGTAGACATAAAAATAATTTTGTCGTATGACGGCATACATAAATGCAGACTCACGTAAAGTAGATATAACAAAAAACAGACTTACAGTAAAAATAATAAATAAAATAATGGTGTGGTTCAAAGTATGACGGGACACATAAGTACAGTTTCACGTCAAATGTATATCATAAAAACAGACTAAACAGAAAAAGTAGTCTTATTGAATAAAGTTCTAGTTAGCCATGAGTTTTGAGTTAGACTTCGAGTTTGAGTCACATTAAAGGCAGAGTTTATTTTGTGTTTATTTTTGTGTAGACAAAATTGATTTTTGTTAAACAGAAGTGAAAATTTAAGTCCATGGTGTGCGGCACAAAAGTCATTTTTGTCATAAATATCAATTTTATGTCACAAAAGTCTATTTTGTCTACACAGAAATAAACACAAAATTCATTTTTGTAGATAAAATTCATTTTTGTAGATAAAATTCATTTTTGTAGACAAAATTCATTTTTGTAGACAAAATTCATTTTTATCATGACAAAATTCAATTTTGTGTTTATTTTTGTTTTGACAAAATTGAGTTTTGTTGAATAGAAGTGAAAATTTAACATAAAAGTCAATTTTGTGTTACAAAATTCTTTTTTGTCACAAAGTCAATTTTGTATGCAAATAAGTTTATATTTGCATACCTATTTGACAAAATTGAGTTTTGTCTATAAAAATGAATTTTGTCTACAAAAATGAATTTTGTCTACAAAAATGAATTTTGTCTACAAAAATGAATTTTGTCTACAAAGATGAATTTTTTCATCACAAAATTGAAGTTCTCATAAATCAAGTCTGTATCACATAGTTTTGTAAGACAAAAATGATTTTGTTATGACAGAATTGAATTTTGTACAAAACAACAAGAGTCCCATTTGGCGCCCCGTACCCACTGCATTTAAACTCTGGTGAATAGTTGTCTCATTGGCAATCACACCACATCTAACTTTATTTCAAATCCTATGTTGCGTTTTATATACTGCAACATTGGTTATTTAGTACGCATATTCCGGCGCCCTTTTTGGAAGCCCGAGCAAAAGCCCTTGTTCCGCGATAAAAAATGGTATTACGAACTCAAAAAGACATATAAAATAGCTCGAATTCCAACTCGAAATCTTAATTAATCTAAATCAGACTTAAATTCGAGTCTAATTCAAACTCTACCTCAGAAGTGACTCAAATTCAAAGTTGTAACTAGAACTCTGCCTTTAAATGTGACTCAAACGCGAAGTCCAACCCAATGCTAACTAGAACTTAAATTCTAAGCATGACTTGAATTCGAAAACTAACTCAAAGTTTAACTCAAACATTATCCGAACTTTAATTTGAACACTTATGAGATCATTCAAGGCACAGACAGCATGGAAATCTATCTAAAAATAGAACAGTTTTTTTCCGAATTGGTCACGTGGTTTTACCTCATCAAGTAATGGGATAACCACATCAAGTAATGGGATAACCACATCAAAGAATGACAAGACCACATCAAATAATGAAACAAACACATTAAGTAGTGTAAAATCGTCAAATTTTGAAACATCATTACGTAATTTTAAAACCATATAATGAATAGACAAATTATTATTACGAAATAACAAAACCTCATCATGCAATGAAACAACTACATAACGTTAAGTCACATACACATCAAGTAATGTTAAAACCACATTGACTTATGGCACAACCATATTAAATAATGGTGTAACCACATCGAGTAATGACAAAACCATATTGAGTAATGACAAAACTATATCAAGTCAATACGAAACCATATCGTGTAATATCGAAATATCATTAAGTAATGACTATTTCATATTTAGTTATATTAAAACATCATTACGTAATGTTAAAACCTTATTTAGTAAAGACAAAATATCATTAAGTAATAATAAAACAACATAAAGTAATATTAGAGTTCCGCATAAGACAGCTGTGGCGTTCCATATAATAACTCTTATATGGAGCCTCCGGACCGCTTCGATTAAAATTATTCTCAAGACCTTGAGGATATGAGGAGCAGTTTGGTGCAAGAAATCTGTCGGTATCTTTTACGGTTGCAACGGAGATGCACACACAGGAAAAACAGTGTTAGGGGAGATTACCCTTACCAAAAACAAAGTGTGCGGCTAAAAAGGGTCAGTTTCAAAATCGCAACAACTGTTCGATATCAGATGGAAAAAATCTGAGCGACATCTTGCAAAACCACAAAGCACCGTAAGAAAAAATGTGGCGAAAGAAGAAACAAATGACATTCAGAACAAGTTTAAGGCCTAATAAATCTGTTGTTTACTACTAAGTGTATAATATATATATATATATATATATATATATATATGTATAGTTTTACATGTTAGTATATACCAATTATTGAAGGTTGTTACTTTCCTATTCAACTGCGATTGGTTTCCCTTTATCTCTATACTTACCTTTTTGATACAAGGAGAGGTAACCTGTTCCACCTCTCGTGCCACAAAAAGCAAATGGATCTCCTGAACATGTTGAAACATTTTTATCACACAATGACCGAGACAGCTCAGTTAGATTGGAGTTCAAACATATACAGGTTGAATTCTAAAAAGTAAAGACACTTTTCGTCATTTTACAAATTGATTATAATTTTTCATTAATTTTATTTTGTACTAGATAAAATGCTAAATAAGCAGGATAATAGTGTAAATGGGTGTTCATCAGTATTTCTAATTTAATTTTGACTAACTAAATAATTACATTCATTTTACTACGTACAGTTCGCATTTATTGATGGCACCGAATGCGTCGTCAAGTATAATAGTTTTAAGGTCTCTGTGAAAGTATATCACGTAATAATATAATATTATGTTTTGTTATGTGCCGTAATTCAGTGAAGATCTGTATAATGATAGTATGGCAAGTTCGTTGTAGTAAGTTGAACTTTTGATTTACAAATGCCTAAAAGACAAAACGTTATCAATATTTTTTGTTAATGTTATTAAAGTACTATGATTAAAGATTTCATAACGAATCTGAGTTAGATATCGCTTAATATGTACTCAATTTATTTTAATTCAAATATGATACTTAATCGAGTTATTACACACATTTCTCTTATGACAAACATTCAATGCGTGTTAAATATAAAACTACGTGACTTGTTGATATAATGTTTTGTACAAACTTGTAAGACGTCATATGTCCCGTTCCTCCGTCAAAGTTTAATACTTGACATTCGAAAACTTTTGTACGCTTCAGAATGTTATCAAATTTGAAGAAATCAAAAAGGTTTCAAGGTGAAAAGTGTAAGTTTTTTGTTTAAAAAAAAATCACATATCTCCGTTGACAAGGAGGACATATGAATAGTTTTGAACTTTGAAAATCATTCTTGACCTAACGACTAATTAAGAAAATGTCCAATATACTTTCATGATTGTGAATACTCAAATCAAATTAACACATATTTCGTGTCACACTCCATGCAGTATTATACGAAATATTTATATCTTCGTGCGAAAAATGGATAAGTGGCAACACCCATTTAAGAATATACATTTTTTGTTACAATCAATAGTACACAAAATTGTGTTCGATATCCCATTAAAAATGTAATAATTCAGCATTCCCTTATAAACTGCACACAGCCACGATTCCACTGACTGCGAATAAATTGCAATTACAGATAACTGTAATTGATACTTGCCTGAGCTATTTGGACGACAATCAATGCCGAAATTAAATAAAGAAATTACAAAATGTATTTTGAACAGATATATCATGTTAAGGAGGGGTATTTGCGAAAAATACCAGTCGAGAGAATGTTAAATTTCACGAGCCGTAAGGCGAGGGAAATTCATTCTCAAGACTGGTATTTTTCGCAAATACCCCTCAATAACATGATATATCTGTTTAATTACACCGAATGTTAATGTACTAAAACGCATTGATGATCGTGACGTTACAAGCGTCCAGTCGGATAGAGTATTTTTTGGCAAATACCACGGCAGAGAGCGTAAAAAAGGCATATCCTTTTAGCAAATACCCCGGCGGCGTTAAAAATGAACGATATCCATTTAATAACAGTAAATTGGTGAAAAATACACTGGCTATTAACCAATCAAAACCCCGGATTCTTACATAAGGTGTAATTAAGCATTAAATTATTTTGCTCCATATTTTCATTTGTTACCTGTAAACCAAATAATTTAGATGTATTGCAATGTATAAGACATTCTTGAAGCTGTTCTCCTTTTGTAACTTGTTTTTCTTGGAAATTGTTTACTGTACTCCAGATCTGGAAACACCCTTCACGTAAAACAATACAACAACGAGGATAAAATTAGATTAACTATAATACCATAATGATAACAATTAAAGTAATTATAGTGAATTAATATTGCATGCAGTTAACATAGCTTTTTAAATTACGAGGGCAATAGGATCATTCTATAAAAATAAAGGCAACAGTAGTATACCGCTTTCCCAAATTCATAAATCGACAGAGAGAAAAAAATCCGGGTGACAGACTGAAAACGTATCAAATATAAGAGAACTACGACACAACAGAGACACAACACCGTATAATAGTTATCAAAAGTACCAGGATTATGATTTAGTACGCCAGACGCGCGTTTCGTCTATATAAGACTCATCAGTGACGCTCAAATCAAAATATTTATAAAGCCAAACAAGTACAAAGTTGAAGAGCATTGAGGATCCAAAATTCCAAAAAGTTGTGCCAAATACGGCTAAGGTAATCTATGCCTAAAACGTAACACACAGAGACACGAACTATAATGTAACAATGACCATTTTCCTGACTTGGTAAGAAATGACAAAATGATGATAACATGGCCATTGTTTTCGTCGATAGCTATTTCCATGATATGATATGATATAAACCTGATCCTTTTTAAAACCAAAATTAAAATTAAAACATTTTGTTGTTGTTTTCTAGTTGCATTTGTCTTTACTGGTCTATACAAATTCATGAACATATAGTTCAGCGAATGTCGCTAGTAGCTGTCTGCATTGTTTTGCTAATGATTTAAAGCAAAATCCGGCCGTTTTTTCTTCATTTAAATGGTTTCACATTTAGTCATTCCGATACCTTTTATTTAGTTTACTATACGATGCTGGTTTTGCTCACGGTTGTTCATGGCTGTATGCAGGTAGTCGATTTAAAAACAACATATAACGTATTTGATTAGTAAATATTGTACGTAAAATTTAGATATAACTTTGAATTGACTCATTGAAGAATGCAGTACGATCATTAACGGATTTTTTAATTCTAGACCAATCAAGTTATCGCTGTATCTATTTATAAGAGGTAATTTTTAAGGCTGCTCTCTTCGAGGTTCTCTTCTGTAATTTGCAATGTCCTTACATTGCTGCAGATGCAAACATATGTATTTACAGTTTTATCTTTATTGTTTAAAATAAACTCCGTAAATCATGTAGGATATCTGAATAGTATTGGTCTACAAATAACTTATAAAAACGGCATTGTGATTCTTACAGACGAGCAAAGATCGGTGTTGATAGCTGTATAATATCAACCCATCAAACCCTTAATTAGAGTACCCATATTATAGTTATCGTATGAATAAATTGAAATTAAAAACTTTTAGGCAAAGATAACCTAGCGATGAACAACTGTTATACGATAGGACACTATCAAGACTGAAGAACCTTTACCGTAAACGAAAACGACGAATATTGAGTATACATTCGTCCCATAGAGATGTAACCAATTTTACGTCAAGTAAAACAATAGACCAGAAAATGACATCTCATCAAACAAATAGATATACATGAAGTAAAGGTGTAAACACTGAACGTTAAGAGTACACTACAAAACATACGTTACCTCCTGAGGTATTTCCAGCGTTCCAAACATGTACATGTAGAAAAAGAAAAAGCGGTATAATTGCCAATGAGACAAAACTCAAAAGGAGACCAAATGACATAGCAGTTAACAGCTATAGGTCACCATACGGTCTTCACAATGAGTAAAAACACATACTACATAGTCAGTTATAACAAGCCCCGATATGACAAATGTAAAACAATTCAAACGAGAAAAAAAAGATAGCGGCCTGATTTATGAACAAAATAATGAACGAAAAAAAAAAGATATGATATGTTGCCACAAACGACAACCTTTCTATTTCAGGCTCCTGAAGTGGGATTGGCACATGTAGAATGTGGTAGGATTAAACAAGTTTGCAGGTACCCCCTTTACCTAGGAGTGGTGTAACAGTACAACATAAGATAAGAACAAATTATAAAAATCAGTTGAACAGGGCCTACATTTAAATCATCATATCGATACAAAGCAGATATACATCTTACAAAATCACAGACATGACAGGGTACTCATACAACCCCACAAAAACGAAGACACAAAGTACAGATTGGAAAGTACTCTTAGTAACTGACAGCTAGTTCGAATGCAATCATGACTACTATACAAAATCATGCATCTAAGACACAAATATCAATTCGTAAACATCCAACATTCAATAAATTTAATGTAAATACGTAATTAACAATCGTCAGACAAAACCATTACCTTGTGTACAATTGTCGTCAATGAATACATGACACTACGTAATGTAAAAAGATATACACATACTGACCGTACCTAAATACTCTACCCATGGCAAATATTTCGCAGAAAAGTTCGTCCAACCAAGAGTATTCGGAATATCCGAGGACGCAATGCTCTTTTCATCTTTTATTAGTGTACACCTACGCTTTGCATTGAACCAATCAAATGGTTTAGTTGTTGCAAATACACTTAGCTGTCCTAAAAGTTAAGTAATTGTATAGCATTGTAAGATATTTGAAAGATTGTAAATAATTCCAAAATTAGATTTGATCATCTAAATCGAAAACAACTTTCATTATACTATAATATTGATTCGTATGTCATTTATCAAAAATTTGTCGTTTTGAAATTAACATTTGTTGATATAAGATAACAGTTTAATTAGTTGACAAGTTTTAAAAATCATTGTCAACTATAATGAATTTTCAAACAATGTAAGAATATTCAGAGTACAACTCCATCATATTATACAAGACATAAAAATCCTACCTCTGGTATGTGTAACTATGAAAAGAAATATAATTCCAATGTGAAAAACAAACAGCGACTGAAACATTATATTATTACAGAACTGTGTTGTTTTAATAACCCATCAACCATCAACCATCAACCAGGAAGATTTGATTTAATATTGAAACTGGGGGAGCATATTTCCGGTACATGTATATATATAAACATACAGTTCTGAGTAGGTACGGTTAACTGATTGTTATCAACACTAAACTTCAAACTTTTATTCTGTACTAATACTGTTTAGTATTTGTGTCATTTTTAATCAATGTATTTATCTTTATAAACGAAAGTCTGTCGATTTGATCTTTTCTGTGGTCCATTTGTTCTGGAAACCTAAGTGTCTAATCGAAGAAAAATAAACGATGGAAACCGAAGTTTTGTGCCATTAATAATAAATATATGGCAGATTTATTCAACTTTAGATATACCCTTTTGGATTTTTTCTTATATTTCTACTAAAACTATCGTATGACTAGTTGAAATAAAAAAAAATACAACACATACTTGAAACAGAGGAGTAAAATGTTGATCTTTGTTTCAGCAGTTGTTTGCATAAATATCTTATTCTTACTAACACAATCCAAAGATTTGTTTTTACTCACTAATTTCCTGAGACTATCAATTTGCCGTATAACAGTTAATTAAAACAATGATATCAACAAAGAGGTAGCTTTTACCCTTTGTGTAAAAAGTAAAATCACAAAAATACTGAACTCCGAGGACAATTCAAAAACGGAAAGTCCCTTATCAAATGGCAAAAAGGATAAACACATCAAACGAATAGACAACAACTGTCATATTCCGGACTTGGTACAGGCATTTTCAAATGTAGAAAATGGTGGATTTTACCTGTTTTATAGCGCTAAACCTTTCACTTTTATGACAGTCGCATCAAATTCCGTTATTTTTACAACGATGCGTGAACAAAACATACATAATCGTTAAATGTAAAATGTAAATGTGTTAATTATGTAAGTCCAACATTTAAAATATTTGTGAAAATTAACCGAATAACTAGCAGTCTAACCATCCTTTTAATTCATTCATAACATATACTATGGACTTGCTCAAAGTCGGTTTTCGAAAAAAAAACCCAAAGGGATTTGTACCAAAAGAAACTATGTTTAGTCGTAATCATAAGTATATTTTTTTTTATTATTGTTGATGATTAGTTTCGGGACAGTAACGTTATAGGTGTGAACTAGAAGCAGAAAAAACAAAGGGAAAGTTAAATTAGACGATCGCGTGTTCTCTTTAACGGAGGGACTTTAAATAGGTATGAATTAGAACGTCTAAATATATTTTTTTTAGTTTGAATTTTCATCACACTTAGACATATCAGACTTTTTTCTGAATTAAGAAGATTTTTGCCTCACAGTAAAATAAACGGGACATATTTTTATTACTTTGAGAATCTTCAAATAACAATCTAATTTTTTTCATCCTTGAATGTGAAGGCTGCTGTTGAAGTAACTAAACGTGTACACAAATAACTTGCTTGACCAGGTGGGTGTCATCCTGGTTTGCTCACTTTTAATTACATGCCTTATGTAAACAGAGGGGAATAGTTTTAAACATCATTGTTTTTTTCTAAATTATAGTCATATTGTTTACCCTTTAAATTGTAAAACTTGAATAAAATAATAATAGGATACGTTTATAAAGTAATCAGAAAAAACAAACGGTCATCATACATAATAAATGTAATTATGAATATCATAATGAAAGTACGTTAACAGTGTATATGTTCATGTCAGTGTTGAACTATGGTGAAGATTAAAAAAGGCTGTAATTATTCATATGGCCATAGACATACTACCCTTCCACAATAAGTGGTATACATATTATGTACACTAAATCAATAAGGAATTTATTATCTCTTAAATTGTTGTAAATTTATTATCAAATAATTAGTTAGGAATTACAAAAATGAGAACCTCTTCAAATTCTACCTTTCGTAGAAAACATTGCAAACCGAATGAAACACATCAATTATAAGAGGAAAAAACGGAACAACAGAAACACTGAACTGCAACAAAAAACAAAAAAACAAACGCCAACATACATACACGTCCTCTTGTTTTTTATCTATCTGATGAGTTAAGTCTTTTCCAACTGATGTTTACAGTTCGTTCGTATGTTGTACTGTTATACCGCTGTCCTAGCTAGGTTAGGGGTTGGGAACCCTCTAACATTTTTAACCCTGCCCATTCTTTATGTATGTGCCTGTCCCAAGCCAGGAGCCTGTAATTCAGTGGTTGTCGTTTGTTTAAGTGTTACATATTTTTTTTTGTTTTTATACATAAATTAGGTCATTAGTTTTTTCGATTGAATTAATTTACGTTGTCATTTAGGGGCCTTTTATCGCTGACTATGCGGAATAGGCTTTGCTCATTGTTGAATGCCGTACATTGACCTATAATGGTTAATTTCTGTGTCATTTTAGTCTCTTGTGAAAAGTTGTCTCATTGGCAATCATACCACATATTCTTTTTTTATATATATAGAAACGGACTATTTGATAACAACTGCCATATTCCTGACTTGGTACAAGACATTTTAGAAGAAAAGGTGATTGAAACCTGCTTTTATTGCGAGCCAAAACCTCCCGCTTATATGGCTTTTTTGACAGCAGAATTAGCTTTTTGTTTACCAGTAAGGGGTAAAGGGTATAATTTATTTAAGCACGCTGTAATTAAATTACAATTGAAGCGGGATCTTCACACATATAAGACTATGTATGGAAAAAGAATGTGATTACCATTTTATGTCAAACCGATTAAATCGTTTATTTATTGCTATAAACTGTTTTTAGTTTTAGAAAAGGATACATATAGTAAATTGATTATATAAGGGAACATGATTAAGATAAATAAATTAAATATGTATACTGATTTTCATGGGAAAGAGACAAAAAGATATATTTAAGAAAATTTATTGACTATAGGTCTTAAAATGATAGTCTGTTTCCAACTAAAGACTGGTGTTTTGTTGGCTACCAAACATGTAATTTTTAAGGCAAGATGAGGCATGCTGTAAAGTATAAATTTTACTATCTTCTGTATGATCTTATTATCTTTTTTATAAATCGATACTTTGAATTTTCTTTCGGTTTGAATGAATGTTAGTTTGCATTCCAACATTTCATTCGTGTATCACACTCTTTCGTTGTAAATATTATGTTATTTAGTAATCGGCAGTTTATCAAGTTTGCATAATTCAATTAATGGCAACAATTTTTGTTATAAGTAGTTGAGATCTGTAGTATAAAACTAGATTGGTATCGAATTCTTATATTTAGGTCCATCCATTAACAATAATGTATGTACACGTTTTTGTTTATCAACAAAGTGTTGATATTCAAGATATGTCACTCTTGCCTTACCCTTAGTATTAGACCTTTTCAACATCTCTCGACACCGACTAATGATACCTACAGTTTACAGGTAAAATGGATGGGTAGTCTTAAAGACAAGAACCATCATGATTACCAATACGTAACATATTGGATTGGCGGTTATATACTGTTTTGACTATATAGCTTCAGAATATATATCAACCAAATAAATAATTTTGAAAAAAAAATATAATTGACCTCTCGTTTTAATGTTACAACATCTTAAGCAGTGCATTTTTTTTATATATACTAGGTATTGAATTTATATTTCAAATTGTTAGTTAATACTTAGAGCTTGTTGACATTGCAAAATCAATATGAACAGTGCTAAGCAGGGGTTTAGAGATCGGCGGCTGATGTCCCGAGAACAACATACCTTGTCCCTTCGTCATAGTGTTCTTCCCCCGTTCCTGAAAATGACCTTTGGGTTTCTTACAAGAAGTTGATCAAATTTAGTTGATTTTATCTATACACTGTCATTGCTATATTTTGTTTTGTTTTCATCGGGTCAGAATTTATTTCTCTATATCCAATTTCCGGAACAAAGTTTTGTACCTTTTTCAAGTTTTTTCATAATGAAAGTACGTTAACAGTGTATATGTTCATGTCAGTGTTGAACTATGGTGAAGATTAAAAAAGGCTGTAATTATTCATATGGCCATAGACATACTACCCTTCCACAATAAGTGGTATACATATTATGTACACTAAATCAATAAGGAATTTATTATCTCTTAAATTGTTGTAAATTTATTATCAAATAATTAGTTAGGAATTACAAAAATGAGAACCTCTTCAAATTCTACCTCTCGTAGAAAACATTGCAAACCGAATGAAACACATCAATTATAAGAGGAAAAAAACGGAACAACAGAAAAACTGAACTGCAACAAAAAACAAAAAAAAAAAAAACGCCAACATACATACACGTCCTCTTGTTTTTTTTATCTATCTGATGAGTTAAGTCTTTTCAACTGATGTTTACAGTTCGTTCGTATGTTGTACTGTTATACCGCTGTCCTAGCTAGGTAAGGGGAGGGTTGGGAACCCTCTAACATTTTTAACCCTGCCCATTCTTTGTGTATGTGCCTGTCCCAAGAATAAAAGAAAGATTTTAAAAAAAGCAACTTTTATATTTTGATTTATGACAAATTAAAAGATAAGTGATGCTTTATACATAGTGTGTGTTAATTATTAAATTAAATAAAAAAAATGAAAGTTATTTACATAAAAGTGGTGTAATATAAATTGTTATGTGCTTACGAATGATCAAAACCATGCTTTCTAACAACTAGCGACTTAATATCAAGATTGACTTTTACTCAAAATTGATTGGTTTATTGATTTCCAAAAGCTTTTATTCTAAAAAGATAATTTCTGTAACAAAAACTTCTTTCATTTGATTTAAATAAAAACTCATTTGAAATATCTACTGTTGATCGACGACGAACAATACAGATTTATAAATGAAGGGAAATTGGCGGGATTCCTTACTTTGTTGCTAAAATTCATGGATAATCATCGTGTAATGTATGGATTTATAAACTTGACAGTTCTGAAGACAAAATTTGAATTTCGTTTTTTCTATTACAATAGCCGATCAATATTAGGTTATTTAGTAAGGCATCCCATATCCTGATTTTGCATATATACACACTATATTGTTAGGGGCTTTGTCTGTTGGAACAACAACTATACAAGCATTTTAAAGTTGAACGAGACTTTTTGCTTTAAAGTACCTTGAATTTGTGAACTATAAGTTCCTGACTCAGTTTGTAAAAAACAAAGAGCTGGGTAATGTGTGTTGCAGGAAAACGATTGTGTGAATACGTTACAATCATACCTCGGTCTTACTTTGACAGTAATACAGTAATTAGGGTTTTTAGTTATAAATACAATGAAAATTGTTAGAACTTGTAACAACGACTTTTGTTTGCCTTTCTATTGCTAATCAGTATTAACCGAATATATGTAGTGCATATGGTTATGGGCTATGTAAAATAAGGAAGAAAATATCAAGTTAAATAAAAGAATTGGAATAAATGTTGACTGATTAAATCTTTACTTATATTTGTTAAAAACACCCGCGTAAATGTGCAACTGTTATTAAATTTCCATTGTTATTTTGAAATATGCAATTGTTAGGATACTTTTATGTATATACAGCACGTTCATTTAAATGCACAATGTTTAAAAGTGAACATTTCCCATGACAAACCTTATTTTGTTCAGTAATTATGATATTCTCAGTATTTTAAAGAAGAAATTTCTTCAAGCACTTCTGTGTTGACTTGAGTTATCATTGATATGTTCATATTTATAGATTAAATGTGAATAAAACTTTTAATTTATGAAATACTAAGGCTTTCCTATCTCAGGAATATATTTCAAAAGCTGTATTTGGCAAAACTTTTAGGAATTTGTGGTCCTCAATGCTCTACAACTTAGTACTTTTTTTGGCCTTTTTAACATTTTTTTATTCGGGTCTCACTGACGAGTCTTGTGTAGACGAAACGCGCGGCTGCCGTAAAAAATAAAATTCTGGTATCTATATAATTAATATTTATTTTTGCATTCTAATATATTTGCTGAAAAAATATACTAGTTACTGGCTTCCAACCAGCGTAGATTAACCAGTAGATTATAAGATAAAAATCATATAAAAATAAGATCGGAAAAAAATTGATGTACACCAAATCATTATCACCTCTGAATTACAAATGTGCATTACATTTATTACTACATTTTAGTCAGTTAGAATGTGTCAGCTATTTAATGATTATACATATACTAACCTGGTAGATAATACGATTTCTTTTCTAATGTTCGATAACCAATAGCGTCTGCTATTGATATTTAACATCATTCCCTGTATTGTGTAGTAGGAGGCAAGACGACGTGGAGCACAATTGTGATGGGAAGTTTTCTGATCCGTTACGTTTTGAATTGTTACTTTATCATCTTTGGGATTCGCTATAATATACAGTTTGACATTTGAATATTAACTTGATCTTTCCGTTTTGGATAACTGTTCTTTCATATTGACGGTTAAAGGAGGGATATATGATTTGGAAAGCTGATTAAATGATTTGAGTATGTATGTAAACAATTTATCATTTTTATATTTTCTCTTTTGTTTTAAAATTATTAGGCTTTGTAAGTTTTGATTTCTTTAATGTGTGTTATGTTTTTTCTTTCATAAGACGTTGCAATATAGTTTAAAAAGAGTTTAGTATTTTTTTTTAACCCACCAAATTGATTTTGATTTGAAATAGTGTTACTCATATATCATTTACGACAAATACATAAAGGTGATATAAAAACCAGCTCAGATGAATTTTCGGATGAGTTTACATTGTATTATATCATGTTTACTATTGTTTGTCTGTTAGTCTTTTTCATTTTTAGCCATGACATTGTCAGTTTATTTTATATTTATGAGTTTGACTGTCCCTTTGGTATCTTTCGTCCCTCTTTAACAGTATCTCAATTTTCTTGAAATTCAATTGTTCACTAAATTCCGCGTTTTAAAACAATAAAATATATAATATCTATTAAAATCTTAATATAAGACCTAACATAAAATAAGTTGTTTTGGTGTCATTTTAAACAATATTCCAAAGCATTGTTTTTGGAAATTTGATAAAGTTATATTTTCATGGACGTAAATTTCTTGAGGGGTTTTAGGCTAGCGACAATAATTTGGCGCGAGATTAAAAGGAGTTTTTATTATCTGCTTAACATTTGGTTCATTGATATTATTGGTTATGGTTTAAGACCGTATACTTGTATTTACCTTTATTTAACTTTTTAGTAGAACTGAACTAAAAATGTACGTATATTTCTTCTTATCATAGAAAATTACACCACTTAAGAAGGACACGTTTATGCTCTTCAAATTCGTACGTAATATGACCTTTTAACTTTTGGTTTCAATCATCACTGATGAGGTTTGTGTAGATGAAACGCGATCCTGGTCTACAAATTTGCAAGCTTGGTGTCTTTATTATTTTTGTTATCAGAAAAAAATCAACTCTTTCGTTTATTACATAACATTGTATACTAGTTCCCATTTTCACTTAGAATCAGAGCAAATTGGATGAAACACTTCCGCAATGATGAGATCGAATGAGCTGCGTACCATCTTCATTGATAGTCAAACTTAAACAGTTACCAGTCGTTGTACTGTTATCGATACCAACTGTCATACAAAGACAAACAAAACAAAAATTGTTCAAAGAAACGAATGATAAAATCTCGTAAAATAGAAGTTTGATAAATGGAATTATACTATGTTGAAGACGTCCTTTTTGATTTTTTTGTGAAATTAGCGAACATTTTATCATATTGTTTATTGTATGCATGGAAATTGTCATTGTACATTTAAATTTTTATTTCTGGTTCGATTACGCTTGTGATGAACTAGTGTAATTTGTCTAGTACTATATATACGAGTAGCCTTTAATTCAGTTTCAAAACGATCTACATGCTATTTTCTGACTATATTTTCAGATTACAACCATGTATTTGGAATTAATCGAAATTTAAATTTTTGGTAGAAAATATTCCGCTGTGTTGCTGATTCCGACTTGATGTGCATAATCGTCCTATGAATTTGAATCAACCAAATGATTGATTTATTGAAACTTTCTTGTTCATCTAGGGCAATAAATAGTATTTAAATATGATTCTTCGTGAAAACAACTGAATGTAAATTATCGATGTTAAGGCGACTTAATTTCTGAATTATACATAGCATTTGCATTCTAGTTAGCATTCCTACAATCAATACTCTGAAATTTGCCTAGTATCGACATGACATATGTTTGTTTTTATTTAACCACACGAGTATCGTCATTGCCTTGCGAATGACACCGTCTTTGTATTCTTTTAGTTGGATTTTCAAATTTACATCATCTGCATTATCCCGTAATATCTTTGGAATTAGCCTAGAAATGTCTTAGGATTTTACGACATATAAATATGCGAATTATGACTTGAAATATGTGTTATTTTCAGTTATGTCTGCTCTTCTCTAACTAAAGTGTAAACTCTTAACACATGTAAGGAAAATGTCTATAACAGAACAAACCAATCACAATACATGCCTAGTTTGTACAGTACAAATGTATTTAAAGTGATGTTCTTTGCACACAGTGCATTTTCATCTCAAGAACAACTCTCTGTCTCATCCAGTGACAATACCTTATCAACGCTAGCACTACGTATCGAAATATTCTTAACACAAACGCATCTTCTTTGCTGTAAAAAGAAAAATAACTAAAATACCGAACTCGAAAGAACATTCAGGACAGAAGGTCCCGTAACAAATGGCGAAATCAAACGCTCAATCACATTAAACGAATGAAAAACAACTGACAAACATGTATTCCTGACTTGGTGCAGGCATTACAAGATAATACCGTATAAGAAAGAGCTACTCTTAATTATGTTATGGTCGTATGATTTCTTTAAGTACGTACTTGGTTGTTCAAATCTTCAATTTTCGTTTAACACATCGTGCACTATTGAGTCGTGTAAAGATGGCATGCGCATCTGACGAGTTATTAGATGAAGGGAATCCGTTATGAGTTTTTGCAAGTTTATTATAAAGCGCAGTTTATTGTTACATTATCTTTCTAAGATAGCATTTCAATAGTTTACATATGAAATACACATAGGAGTTCAGCTGTTTGTTATGATAAATATAAAAAAGAAGATGGGTATGATTGCCAATGAGACAAGTCTCCACGAGAGACTAAATAAAAAAAAACTTTTGGACACTGAGTGCCCTTCAACAATTAGAATTTAGAATTGTGCGTCAAGTGATATTTCATAATTAAGCATGCATATAACAGACCTAGAGTCTTTTGATTTGAGGTCCTTGATTTATGACATTGAAAATGAGGTAAATTTGGTGTTTTACATTTTGACCTTTGCTTGAAATTCATTTTTATACATTATAAAACCATAGGACTTTCTGCATTAGATTGAAACCCATATGACTTTGAAAAAATCAAACCGGAAGTGACCTTGTGTAAACTTTTTAGTCATGTTGCAATTATTTAAACTGTTGGACGAAATTAGGTCCAACCAACACATTTGAAATTAAAAAGTTTGTGTTATAAATCAAACACATCTACCTCATGTACCTGTAATCATATAAAATGACAGTCTTTACAGTTCTGTAAGCATTGCAATAACTGTTTTTCCTGAGCAATATTACTGACGTTTTTTATCTTCATATCTTTTATATCGTAACAACCTGAAAAATTGATAACATATTTGTATACGTATTTCAATAACAATCGATTGATGTATTTGAGCTTTTGATTTTTTCATTTTTAAGGGATTTCAGTTTCGAATGTCTTTGGATTTCAGTATTATTGGTATATCACTTAATCTCCTTATACAACCCTATTCTCATACTATGTAATAAATTATACATGTACGAGTTGCAGTCTATACTGTTTTTCCAATGTGTTCTTTTTATTATCAGTATTAACATTAATTTATTATAAAAAAGAGATCGCCGTAAGTTTTTGATGGGGATCGTGTTGCTCAATCAATAGGGTTTTTTTCTTTTGGAGTGTATACTCTTGTTCGTCGTTTGGTCGTTTTTTGTCATAGCATTGTCGTTTTATATGAGATGCAAGAATCCCTTCAATGTATAGCATATTCGGATAGCAAATTAGATTTAGCTATAGGACAGTACATGACATTTTTTCCACTTCTTATATATGCATTTACCAATATATTCAACCCATGATGTATAGTCAACTGACACATTGACCCAAGCGAATCGCTCAATCGCCACTGGTCCATATATGTTATATTCTAAGCCAACCATTGAACAGAATGCTTTTACATCTTTCCAAGTAAAGTTCTTCTCACTGAAGTATGTAGTATTTGCTTGACCTATAACAAACCACAAATATCAGAAAAAACAAAAATGAAAACAGGAGATATAGACAATAACTGTTTAGTGTCTTTTAATATCAGCTGTATTTGTACGAGGCTAGGAAACAAGGTATATGCGAGCTTTTAGCGAGCCGAGTACAAATGCAGCTGATATTTCAAGACACTAAACAGTTATTGTCTTTATCCTGCAATTAATTCTGTATATTATTTGTGTTTTGAAAGACACAAAAACACATGTTTTGCATTTATTTTCGATTTAAAATCCCCTGAGTGCCGTGTAGTAATACGATTCAGTAATCACACATTCAGCTGAAGACGGGTTCGCAAAAAAGGAATCTCGAATGGTCAACAATAATTCATCGCTCAAAGTGATTAATTATATATTTTAACATAACAACTAATTTCAACAGTAAAAACAAATAACAAAACATTGTCCAATTTGAAACAGGAGTGTACGAGTTGTCTTACGCTTCAGACTCGACATTCATAAAACATGCATGCTGAAATTGACATGGTTGTTTTTGTTACACAATCATACACATTTAAGTTTTGAAATCGATAGTTGTCATCGTAGAAAAGACTGCTGTTCATGTGTGTATATTGTCAGAAAGTTGGTGTGTTTTTATTGCTCTAAAGAAATGTCTGAAAACATACAGAACATATACAAGTAATCGTTGATTCGCAATTGATACGTCATTGGAATGCGATTGCAGTACACATTCTGAGGTCACGCAGGTTCATACAATACTCAGTTCGGCAGTGGTTGGAGCTTTTAAACGAAAACTGTATAGTATACAGATACAGCATAGCGATATCTGTAGGGCTGTATCTGTATAGTAGAACACTCAATTGCAGGATAAAATATTTTAAATGTATCTAACATTGATGTTATTGATATCATGTACATGTAGAAGTTGCGGAATCATGTCCATGTGTTTCATCTGTTATTGTTCTCAATGGTAAGTACAGATTCGTCGATAATTCTCATTCCTTGATGTCAAAAATTAGGAAAAGAGTACAATATATGTCATGTTTCTTTTCCTCAATATCTCCTTTTGTTCTTTAACTTGTTTTTGCAATAACACGCACCGTGATGGTCTGATGGAAGCCTCAAGTGTGGAAAGTCGTGTGTTCAATCTTCAAGCTAATCACACAGCATTTGGGTAAATGACATAGGCTAGTAGGCCTAAAGTTAAAATAGCTAGTCCGAGTAGGGGGACATTTTTATCTCCTGACTGTTACATAAGTTTGTGAACTAGCAATTTTGTTCTTAATATACATGTACCTTTATTTATTTAAAATAATGCACTAAACATTTAAACATTTACTACTCATCGATTCCAACGAGAGATGTCCGGCTCAGACAGAATCTTGATTCCGTTTTTGCTTTTAATCGATACACAAGCAATCAAAATATATGCTTATTAGGCAAACGTTATAAATAAACACATTGTTTTACGGATTGCCCGTGTACACGCAACAATGAGTTTAGTAGCGTCATGTTTTAAAAACAGTAAAAGTTATTTATAAAGGATACATATTATAATAGAGCACTACAAAATGATACTTCTCAAAAAAATATTCCTTTATACAATGAACCCGTGTCCTCAATAAAAAAAAAAAAGATTTCTTGATATTATATGATTGCCAATTATCAATATAAAGTCTTAACACATAAGCAACAATGATTCACCTAGATTATCATTATTATGGTCTTGCACTCGTACCCTTTCGAACTGAATTCAAATGTTTATCAATACCGTTGAAAATAAAAAAAAAGTTTGGCAAATTTACAATCAATTGTAAATAAATTTATTATTGTAATATAAGGTCCTTCCAACACCTTTCGTAATGCACCCTTGGTAGAAAAAAAAAAAAACGACGAACGACACCTGATGGACAGGAAAACTCATAACATGAAAATAAACTTACAACGCCATGGCTAAAAAGGAAAACATTAGTAACATATTACTTTATCGGCAATTTGTACATTTTGGCTTTGATCTTACTGCCTAATATTTTTAAGTGCATGAACAGGACTTGATAATATAAAATATTGGGCCATGACGATGTGCATCTTTATAGCTCACGCCACGTAGTCTATTCGCGTCAATTTATAAATGGGTGAGCCAAGCGGGCTCGCTTGAAAAAATCTTGCTGTCAAAGTCAATGTCAAAAACAAAAACACCATTATTCTATATAGATTGTATGTCAGCTGCTACGTCGTATGTTTTTTTAATTGTTTATCCGATGTCAATCTGTGATGATGACGTCACAGAACGATCAACTCTAATTGTGATGTAAGAACACAAGTATTGCATTGGAAAATGCACGAATATGAATGTCTCAAAACAGGAATAAACTAAGATACAAATTCGGTGAAAGCCATCTTTTTTAAATGTTCACAATCATTTAACTTCATTCAAGCCTATATACGTATGTTATTTAAAATAGTTTAAGCATGTATATTATTCAAATTTCTTCCGTCTTTTACGTCAATTGAGCAGTATGCTGTTCTAGTACGGGAAATAATATTTGTTCCGTAAGTGCTTACATTTTGTAACCGCAATTCCCAAATGAAAGCAGTGCTGAATATCAATTATAAGAATTGAATTTCCAAATAATTCGTGCAATATAGCATGATCGTATTTTTTCAACACGAATAATGTTCATTTTAGCCAAAGTTTATGGTGGAATTGCAACGAAATCGAAAGTTGTCTTTTACCAACATAAAGAGCGTTCGATCCAAATAAAAATTGCGAACCTTGATGTATGTGAAATAATCCATTGGAAGCCCGGTATTTTTATACATATGTAAGTTCTTTTTTACATAATTACATTGGATTAGTGAGTATGTGTTTATTACATTTGAAATGCAAACGCTATTTTTGAGTTAGAAGATACATTACTTTTGTTTTTGTATTGGGAGCTTTCGTAATTGACCAAAATGATAAAAAGACACAAAACACATGCTGCTAGACGTCTAGACTTTATACCTAAACATGTGTTATAATACAAATATTTCAGAATTGTAAGTCCTCCATGCTCTTACAACTACTCAATTTATGAATGTACTACAAAATATTAATCCTAGTATCAATTATGCGTTTGTCTACAACCACTGGATCGACACCACTACTGGTTGAGGTTTCCTGCCCGAAGTTATTACCAGCCCATTAGTCAGCATTTCTGTGTTGACATGCATTGTAATTGATATGGCAACAATGATGAATACACTGTTTATTATAGTTTGCACTTTTTTTTTCGAATTCACATGATTTCTTCCAAGTAATATATTATATATGACAATTAAGGTGGCTCGGGACTATTCGACTGCGCATAATTTCACGCATGAATCACAAAAGTATTTGTCGTAACTTCGATATAACTTTTTTAAATATTTTGATAGATTAGAAATGTTAAATCATTGTAGTTATGTGAATTATAGAATAATTTCGTTATAATCCGTATTTGTTAAATGGTCAAAGTGACTTTTCACCCCATTTTCCCGCCAAAATTTGGGTTTTAAGGCAAAATATATTTTTTTCCTTATCGGTTATGTCAACACCTCTATTTTCCCTATCATTTCATTGAAAAATGGCCCCTTTTACATACCGGTTTAAAAGTAAAATTTTGAGCTTAAATGGTAAGTGACCCCCTATTTTTTTCGACCAATTTGATTTAATTTCTGTAAAGAATAAAATAACAAAAAATACGGCACTTCTGATAGAAACTTTTAATAGGCCCCGAGCCACCTTAACTTCACTCAGCTGTATTAAGCAAACCTTCTGAATCTTTGAGTCCTCAATGTTCTTAAAACTAGTATTTTTTCGGCGACAATTCTTTTTATATTCGGGCGATACCGACGAGTATTTTGCAGACGAAATGCGAATCTGACGTACGCAATTGTAATCCTGGTATACGTAATTGAGTGCATTTGCACAAGCATATTTATTTAAATAATTCATTTAAAGCCATTGGAAAAAAGACCATTCAAAAAGTGTGCCTTTTTTACGTTTGCTGCCCTCTAACTTTTGTCTAATATGCATTTATAAACACAAATTGAGGATAACTGTTTATATGGAAATATTATATATGTTGCCCTCTGCATATTTTCGATGATAGAACACAATTAAATGACAATGCACATTATGATTTTAAGTTATGTTTAAATGTTACAGATGATAGGTGCTGAAGCACGGAGTGACCATACTCTTTGTTTACAATGCAGGCCAAGTTAAGCCTTGTTTTGGTGATTTGACAAATATTTGTGAGCTTTTACTTAAGAATGGGCTCAAATACTTGTATTAAGTAGATACTTTAATTACAATGTATTCTTGACACGGTTCAAACTTTATACACAGAAAGTTCATATTTTATTTTTAATTAAGCAGTCATGTTATGTTGATGGTCATGTTGGCTTTTTACAACAAAAAAAAAACCTTCGTTGTGTCCATAAAAAAATCTAAAGGTTACATATTGCATTGATAAAACAAAATTTTATCAATTATTTCAACCGGTACAGCGACAGACTTTAAAATTTAAAACTTAAGAATTTGAATATCGAGGGTAGATAAGAATTGTGATTTTTTGTTTTAATCATTAAGAAAATGGTAATGACTCCAAATATGACAATTTAGCTGCATTATTTTGTAGAGTGCCCAATTTGATCCTGCTTTCCAAAGTTCACAACTACGTGTATGTAACGTCTAAATTTGCATGAGCAGGTAAGAGATCATTCTATTGATATTGTCAAATTGTCGGTTAAACAATATGTGATGCTCTTAATGTCAAAGCGGAAATATGTGTGCATTGGAAACTGGTTTATCTTCAAAGGAGTATGTCCCGGTATGTTGGTTGTAAGCGTGGTCGGTTGTGCGGTCATCCATTTGTGACAATGTTTCGTATGAATAATTGGGGAAGGATCTCTGTTATATGTTTTTGATTCACTTTAACCCAAGATAAATTGATTATATTCCTAAATTGAAATTCTACGAGGTACAAATCAAAACATGAGAAGTACTGTTTCAAAGGAAAAACTAATAAGTCTTCTGAAAGGCTCATACTCGAAAAAACATATCCAAGTAGGTTATTTATAAGGCAGTATTGTATATGTTGCCCTCTGCATATTTTGAAGGAGAGAACAATATTTAAAGTTCAAATTCGAATGCCATAAATACATAAAATACTTAAAGATAAAGATGCAGTATTAAATTCTTTAATTACTTGAACTGCAAGCAAATTACAAGCTGGTTCAACCCTTGATACAAAAAAAGTATAAAAATCAAATTATTAAAACATCCTATTGATACCATTTACATAACATTATTATTGCAATGAAACGGCAAACTTATATAGAAAATAGACAAACTTAGACCTGCATTAATTACAGAAAATGCAGAAGCAGTTGATTGGTTTATATATGTTTTTACTAGCATTTAAATCACATATGTTTAATCTTCTAGGTAAGGGTAAACAGCATTTGCTTCTACCAGCTCAATATTCTCGCTTCTTTTCCGTATACAGCTTAATATTGACCAACTACGTTAAACAATATCAATGCGCTATTAATAGCGCTCGTTCGTAAGCATATTGGTACACAGTGTTTGGAAATAGCAGCATATGAATAAAAGGTGTTTAATAATATATTTTACATCATATTTGTTGTCTACAATTTTTATGCATTATTCTGTTTATTACATCAAATGTAATTAATTTCCAAA
This sequence comes from Mytilus galloprovincialis, assembly GCA_037788925.1. Taxonomy (NCBI): domain Eukaryota; kingdom Metazoa; phylum Mollusca; class Bivalvia; order Mytilida; family Mytilidae; genus Mytilus; species Mytilus galloprovincialis. The sequence goes on along the minus strand of CM075341.1, from coordinate 45,562,893 downwards.
TTTCACAGACTCACATACATATATAGATCTGATGGTTGCACGTTCTAATAGTAAAGTATGAACCAAAAATAATATTATGATACACAGTATGCATCTCAATATAGGTTGCACTTTGTAAATCACGTGTGATTTGCAAGTCACGCCTCTTTTGGGGAGAAATTGAATGTGCATAAAATACTGCTACTGTTTACATAGTTGTTGCCATGGATGCAAAGTAATTTTTTTTAATTAAGACTTGATTGGAGAATTAAATGGATATAAATAAAAATGTCTATTTATTTAACTTATTTTTCAGGAGGACTGGAAGACATTTGGGTGTTGAGTCAAATTTAATGGAAAAATTCAGTGCGAACCTGCAATGTTTATAAATGGAGGGCAGTAAAACTTGAAAATATGCCGCACAGCTATATGTTTTTATTAGTGCAAAAAAAAGTAGTGCATGTCTCCTTTCCAGGGAAATATAACATTCTCCTCAAAACTTCCTGAATGAAGAGTGACTGCATATGCAATTTAGGCAGTTCCTATGGAAAACTGCATTGCTGGTTTTACACAAGTGCAACCTATAAGGTAAATAATGGGAATTCACCCCTCAGCCTCCCTGGGATCCCAATTTCGGACCCCTTTTGGGTTTTCATTTTACAGAAACAACATGGAATCATTTTGGAATGCATTGGCTTTAGCTTTGTCTAAGAAAAGTGAAAAAAATTATGGAAATTATGACTGTACAGTGTGGGTTGGAGCTTTGGAGCATGGGGTCTATGGGAAAAAAGTTATGAATTGGCCTGATGGCACTAGAATTCTTGAAAGATATCACAGATTATCTTATATGCTAGATAAAAGAATATTAAAAGAAAATCTTCCCCGTTTCTCTCCAAACGGCGATCCTTTAGATATTTCACACCTTTGCCATAACCCCAAATGTATTAAACCGGAGCACCTGATTTTAGAGTCGCACAGTATAAACACAGAGAGAATTTTCTGTAGACGGACAAAACAGTGTACAAATAATCATTTACCGTGTTGTCTTATCTGATGCAGGTAATTTATTTATTTTTAACATGTCTTGATCGGAGTTTTTTGGCAAACGAATACTCTTGAGGCTGTTTTGCGGCCAGCCGTTTTGTCGGTAAAAGTTTGTTTTTCTCATAGTCTTTTTCCTCTTGATACTCATCATATATTTTATATAGTTCATGCTTTTTTGAGCATCTCTGATCTGTGTACTGCTTTGACTGCTTATATAATTTATGTTTTTCATTGTGTTGTTGAATATTTTTCAGACCTCTGGCAGCACGACTTCCTGGTTCGATGGGAACCCCAGCCGCTTTACAGAGTTTAACGATGGATTCTCCAGGGCCATTATTTACATTGTGTATAGCTGTATGTACCCTTCCTTTATAGTTTCTGGTAAATGTTACATTGCTAGGTACAGTTGCACGTATTGCACGGTTAGTTGCTTCAGCTTTTTGTGTGTTAGTGTTTTTGCATGTACGGTTTAGCATGGTAGGTCCAAGGCGATATTTTACGCATTCACGTAACAATGCTGCTGTGTTCTCTGATTTATTTAATTTAAAGTTATTTTTCAGATAAGCTGATTTTTCAGTCCATGTCTTCAAACTGTTCCTATTTGAACAAACAAGGGAATATTTTGTACACCCGTTATGATCACCCTGATAGCAAGAAACTATAGCATGACATGCATATGATAGGTGAACTTTTACCCGTACAGAGTCCATATTGAATTTATCAAAGGCAGCATTGTACTCTGCCTGACAACGTGCTGCCATATCTAATGCAAACCTTTTTAGCATTTTATCCTTCTCTGAAACTAATCGTGCCGGCATTATTTCCTTCAGACCTGACATTTTTTTAATAAAATTTCTATGATTTGCGGACACATGTCTTGTATCTAGAAAATGAATTGGCTGAGTATTGGTTGTACCAGCTTTAAAAAGAGACTCTGCAGCTCTAAATGCACTGCTGTCAGGGTCAGTGGTAATTTCTTGAACTTCCAGACCATCATTTTTCAGGTCTAACAAGCAGTCTTTAGCCCATCGCTCCTCACTGCCTATGCTGTCATGCATTTCAATGTTTGCGGAACAGTGACCTTTGTGAGATTTAACTTTTGTTTTTGTTTTATGTTCACTCTTATTTGAGCAAAGCTTAGACACTTGTCTTGTGCTTACAATACTGTGCTTATAAGTATTATTTTCTAACATGTTATATGTACATTGGGTAGCTGGTTGAAATGGTGTTTTACCCATTCCGGAATAAATAGGGTTATTATACATTCCGTCGGCCTGAATGTTAATAATATTAGGATTATCACCTCTTAATATGTTTATTTCCTTAATTAATTTTCTTTTCTGAACCAAATCCTTTTGATTGTACTCTTCTATAATTTCAGAAACAACATTAGCACTGTGTTGCATACTTGAAGTGGAAGGAGCTGGTATATTAGAACCAAGAAATAATTTCTGTAGACCAGTTGTGCTGATAGCTATATGATTAAGTGCGACTTGTATGGATAGATTAATAGCTGCTGTTCGACGACCACGTTTCTTAGCGATCACCTCATTGTAAAGGTTGAACATTTTTGAATGGTAAGAACACTCATTGCAGCTTGCCTTTTCCCTCCAGGCAGCCCCTCTTTGCTGCTCTGCACTTAAATCCCATGATATGAACCCTGTACACATAGGGGATATTTGTCTGTGTTCTATGAAAACCTCATTCCACATCTGTTCAAGTTCATTGATCCGAAGGAGTCGAAAACTATTTTTCTCTGACCTGAAGTTGAAAAATGTTGCCAAAATTGAAGTGAATTAGTTTTTTTATTTGTTAAACTAAGTTTGGAAAATGTGAAAATAATTTTATTTTGAATTACCTCCCTTACAATAGTGTTTTCTTTAAATAAGCTTTTTGATCAAATGTACTCTCAAAAGTGCATATTTTTTTCTTTGCCTGTGTTTTTATATATATTATATATAAAAACCATGCATTATTTAGCTCTTGAAAATATATATAGGACTAGAAATTTTAAAACAAGTATAATCCTAGCTTGCATTTTCTTCAGATGTCACATTTAAAGAATTGGCATATAAGACACATGCCTTTTTCTTCATAGTTGTTTATAAATGGCTTTTTTAAGCAAGTTTAATTATTTTTGAAAGCTTAATAACAAAAAAAGTATTCTTACCCTGTTTTTGTTTCATTTTCAGCACATTTTTCAACTTCTGTTTTTGTCGGAGGCTTCGGCCTTAGAAAGCGAGCTGACTTTGTAGAGGCAGGAATTAGTTGAACATTCTTTTTATGAACAGATTTAGTCACTAAGTCATACAAGTCTTTTGGTAGTCTCACAAATTTGCCTTTTTCAGCAGGTAAAGTCTTATTTCTGTATTTTTTCCCCTTATTATATGGCTTGTTTCCTTTCTGAAATGTGTATTTCCTTAGACGCCATAGGATTAGACCCATTGTTATTGTAAGAATTGTTTGAAATGCACTTTATTCCAGTATTTTAATATTTAAACATCAAATATAGGACCTTACAACTAAACAATCATGAATGACTAAGTTTTTTGTTTATATCTGATGGAACTGAAGGTGACCCCAGATGTAAGATTTTTTATATAAATCATATAAAAATCATCATGATGGCTAATCTCATTATTTTGTAATTTGACAAGTTCATATAATTTGACCTCCCTTCATTTAATTTTTTTATCAGTGCTGACAGGCTTGTGTGCTATAACATAAACAGAAAGTAAAGATAAGGTGTATGTTTTTGTTATAGGGATAGTTTTTTGAAGCTTGTATGACAACTTTTTATGCATTTTATGGTATAGTACATAAAGAAGACAAAAATTCAACAAAATAAACAGATTGTAGTAAAACTAACCATGATTCAAATAGCTATTACACAAAGGCACAAGAAAAACACAAATATATAATGAGTTTATTAAGTAGACAAAAAAAATAATAATTTGAATAAAAAAAAAAAAAATAGTGAACAGGAAAAAAACACATCTTGCCGCAAACAGGGTATAGTTACTAGAAGTACTATAAAAATACAATAATGAAAAAACTACCATTGTAACTTATTATTTTCTATTACTTACATAAATAACAACAAGAATATAAGAATATTTTGATACTAAAAGGGGTTTGAAAGTACAGTATAGGTTGCACTTTGTAAATCACGTGTGATTTGCAAGTCACGCCTCTTTTGGGGAGAAATTGAATGTGCATAAAATACTGCTACTGTTTACATAGTTGTTGCCATGGATGCAAAGTAATTTTTTTTTAATTAAGACTTGATTGGAGAATTAAATGGATATAAATAAAAATGTCTATTTATTTAACTTATTTTTCAGGAGGACTGGAAGACATTTGGGTGTTGAGTCAAATTTAATGGAAAAATGCAGTGCGAACCTGCAATGTTTATAAATGGAGGGCAGTAAAACTTGAAAATATGCCGCACAGCTATATGTTTTTATTAGTGCAAAAAAAAGTAGTGCATGTCTCCTTTCCAGGGAAATATAACATTCTCCTCAAAACTTCCTGAATGAAGAGTGACTGCATATGCAATTTAGGCAGTTCCTATGGAAAACTGCATTGCTGGTTTTACACAAGTGCAACCTATAGTGCAAGGCTCATCGTTTTATAATTTTTAATCTTAGATGCATGATTATTTTTTCAGTTGTTAGTGGCTTTGAACTATCTGTCAGTAACTGCAAGTACTCTGAGATCAGTATTTAGTGTCTTTTTGTTGTTGGGATATGTAAGTTCACCGCCACGTTTACTCTGTGTTTTTGTTACATGTATTTCTATTATTATCCATCTGGTGATACCTGTTCAACATATTTTTTAGGGGAGGGTGGGGATCCCGCTAACATGTTTAACTCCGCCACATGCTGTATGTATGCGCCTGTCCCAAGCCAGGAGCCTGTTTTTCAGTGGTTGTCATTTGTTGATGTGTTACATATTTGTACATAAATTAGGCCGTTAGTTTTTCCCGTTTTGAATTGTTTTACATTTGTCATTTCGAGATTTTTCAACGCTGATTATACGGTATGTGCTGTACTCATTGTTTCAGGCCGTACGATGACCTTTAATTGCTAATGTCTGTTTCATTTGTTCTCTTGTGGAGAGTTGTGTCATTGACAATCATACAACATCTTCTATTTTCTATTTTAAATCTAAAGGTAACAAAAAAAAAATATATTTTTTTAAAGGCAATGTCAAATATTGTATGGGTCTGTCACCACCCAAATAATCTAAATGTGGGAGCGGTGTTCATTGAAACCATTAACGGTTTCTACGCTCTTGTATATATATATACTTCAAATAAACGCATAAAAAGTGTACAACACAAAAATATTACAAAATATAAAAGAAATCAGTTATAATAAGTACGTTTGGTTTCTATAGATATTAAGAATAACAGATGTCCTTCACCAGTATTATAATGACTATGTTAAATGGTACATATACCAATCTATTCTGATTTTGCTTAACATGTTATTGGCAATATGAACAGGTACATTTCGGTCTATATCTTAAATTTCTAAATTGACGATAGCTAAGTAATTACAACAGCGGTTGAGTATTTTTACACGAATAGCACTGCGTATTTATACATACAAAATGAATAGCAATGCGTATTTATACATACAAAATGATTAGCACTGCTGATAATACATAAAAAATGAATAACACTGCGTATTTATACATAAAAAAATGAATAGCACTGCGTATTTATATATAAAAAAAGAATAGCTCTGCGTATTTATACATAAAAAATTATTAGCACTGCGTATTTATACATACACAATGAATAGCACTGCGTATTTAGACATAAAAAATGAATAGCACTGCGTATTTATACATAAAAAAATGAATAGCACTGCGTCTTTATATATAAAAAAAGAATAGCTCTGCGTATTTATACATAAAGATTAATAGCACTGCGTATTTATACATACAAAATGATTAGCACTGCGTGTTTATACATATAAAATGAATAGCACTGCGTATTTACACATACAAAATGAATAGCACTGCGTATTTATATATAAAAAAGAATAGCTCTGCGTATTTATACATAAAAAATGAATATCACTGTGTATTCATATATCAGGCAATTTGAACCACATGTTTCATTGATCTAATTTGCTGCCAACGTTTTTAATCATCTGATCGGAAAAAGGTCCGGTTCGGAACTTTGCCTTAGGAATAAGCCAAACAGTATCGAATGTGTGGTTGGTATGGAAAATACGTAAATGGGGTTTCTAAAGTGATTAACTCCTCTTTGATATAAGCAGTGTTGTGGTCTACGAAGGCAATAGTTAATCGATTGAAATATGTGCATGCAACTCAAATATTGACTACATTGTAACAGGAATGTGTAACTTGCCTTCGTGGTCACTACGATGACCGTCCATATGTTTGTGAAATAATGTTCTTAATCACTAACATACTGATACAACATAAATATAATATGGATACCCCTACACTCATAGACAAATAGAAGAAAAAAACAATAAAAGATGACACAAACAAAAAAACAAACAAAGAACAAACTTATGAATCACAAATTGCAACAATTCACAGAAAGCAAAATCTGCCAAAAAGTAAAATATATGTATACATGGTTATGAAATCATTAAAATGCAAATTACTGAAATTAAATTTGCATTAAAAAAAACCCCACCTATTTCTCTTTTTTTTAATATCGAATGACCACAATGACTAATGCATTTTGAGGGGTTTCAAATTTTTGGATGCACACATTTTGGAAACAAATAATTAAACTTTATGTTTGTGCTGTTTAAAATGATATCCAAGTAGACCAATAATTAATGTCATAACACAATATGTAATTTGAAAATAACAGAATAAAAAAGGAAATTTTCCATACAGTCGAATTGAGACACTCAAATGTTTTCACCATAAAACTACGAAACAACCAGGTGGGAAGTTAACTTGTACAAGAACACATTTTATGAAAACAGTCAATCTCATAGACAGTAAAATCGAAGCGACTTTATAAAGTTTTTGTTATTTGGGACAAAATTTTGCCTTTTGTCAAATATGATTTTTATAAATAGGTAAGCGGGTCCTTGAAACAACCGTCAATGCACTGTGTTTCATAAGCTTTATTGCGGGAAGTTGCGATTTGGTATACATCATATAGTAAAGTGTTACACAGTAGTGTAATTTGTATGTAGGTTTGAAGATTTTCACTTGAAAAATGATGGCATGTAAGGTCAAGCACAAAGAGTTGCAATGATTATTTAACATGATTAGAGCGTTATGTACTTCCCCTTCTCTTGGCATCATAATAAATGTCATAATTTAACTCTGACATGGCTACACTATACACTATACACATGGAATTGGCTTTAATTGTGAATTGAATGAATCAAAAGATGCCAAACGTGACATTCCTTTTGTAACCCCAGACTACCTCTTGGGTGGCGAAAAAATATATACATGCATGTATACACCAGCACAATATAAAACGCAGAAGATAAATATGTTTATCCTATAAGTTAAGTTTGATTTTATACCTATTTATGGATGGCTTTAATGATTATTTTTGCATATTATATTACACGTGACGCATAAAAACTTACATATCGATATTCGTTTATAACACTTATCAACCCAATTCACTAACATCGATCTTTTAAAAACTATTTTGAATACTCACAGCCAATTAAAACATCGATATAGCTCTATAATCTAACTAGAGTCTCTCAAGAGCCTGTGTCGCTCACCTTGGTCTAAGTGCATATTAAACAATGGACACAGATAAATTCATGACGAAATTGTGTTTTGGTGATGGTGATGTGTTTGTAGGTCTTATTTCACTGAACATTCTTGTTGCTATAATTATCTCTATCTATAATGAACTTGGCCCAGTAATTACAGTGGAAAATATTTTGTAAAAATTCACAAAAATTTACAAACAATATGAAAATTGTTAGAAATTGACTATAAAGGGCAATAACTTCTTAAGGGGTCAACTGACAAATTTGATCATGTTGACCTATTTGTAGATCTTACTTTGCTGAACATTATTGCTGTTTATAGTTTATCTCTATCTATAATAATATTCAAGATAATAACCAAAATTGACAAAAATTTCCTTAAAACTACTAATTCGGGGGCTGCAACCCAACAATGGGTTATCTGATTTGTCTGAAAATTTCAGGGCAGATAGATTTCACCTGATTAACAATTTATCCTATGTCAGATTTGCTCTAAATGCTTTCGATTCAGAGATATAAGCCAAAATCTACATTTAACCCCTATGTTCTATTTGTAGCCATGGCCATTGTACTGATAAGCAACCGTTGAAACTAATAGCTACACCCAACTGTGACCAATTCGTGGTGTATAACGAGTCCATGGTAGTAGTAAACATAAAGAAAACCAAACTAAAGTTTAACAAGCCTGTGTACTAAGGAGCAATTATCTTAGACATTTCAAAGATTTTAAATGTACGACATTCATTTGGACTTTGTGCGTAAACCAACGGGAACAAAGTTCGACAATTATTTACCGACAATGATAGTTAAGCATATTAAATTTAAACCGACGACTTTTACAAAGACATATCTCACATTCAAAACAAGATTGACACATCAAACTATTGTATGGACAACCCGTTTTCGAATTCCGACCAACGTCAACAACAAAAAAATGATTGGTATGCATGTGGTGGTCAACTGATGGCTAACTTTGTATGGATTCTTACAAGATGTGTTAATATCGAATGGGTGATGGTCAACACACTAAAGCTAAAGGAACGAAGAAACAAGTCAATTGATAGAACATTACATTTAACGATTGCAAGACGTGTTTGATGACCTTTTAACCCTTCCATTATGAGACCTGGAACCCATTGGGCGTGTTAGTTTTCTTACGGACTTTAATTCCCCCTTACGTAATGGTAAATTACTTGAAACTTAAGATCTACTACATCACCGATGAATTTCAGATAAGAGCACCAGTGGTCTGTGGACACTTTTGTTTGTATTTGTCGCAATTGTTGTCTGAAGGAAAACCTTGATGAAGTTGCGTTTCCAAGACAGACAAATTTGGACTTTATGGAAATTGAGAAATAAATAGGAGTCAATTGCTTGAAGAATTGAACATGAACAACAATCGTATCACTAACATAAAATCTTAGAATAATAATACGGATGCTGCAACAAAACGACGAGTCATGCGGCAATTGAAACACTATACGAAACCGTTAGAATTAAAATTACAATCCGCGTGTAACCAGATAAAGAGAGATATAAAACGACTAGAGAAAGGATATGATACAGTCATTAAAGAACTCGAGAAAAAGGTAGATGAGTTTAAGACCACTCTGCACCAAGAACTCGATGTAAATCAGATAAAAAACTCGACACATAAAACATTGATGAACTCTTGAAACTTTAGTTGTCAATAGAAGCTTAAGACCAAAACAAGGAAAATCTAGAGAGTCTGAGGATGTGTATTCTATCGAGACATGCTGGTGGGAGATTAAAATCCGTTAGTGGTTTATTATTTGGTAAAGACGTAGTCCAGATGTTTAAGCCTTCACCACATTAATACTTGCATAACGAAAGTATCCTTTATAATCTTGGGCAAATTGTCAAAGCCTATACTTGCTAAAAGGTTGGTACTGCAAATCTTATTGTTTGAATCAAGAGTTTAAGAGACAGTGTCAGTAACTATCAAGTACTGTCCATATTACGACCGGAAAGTGAACAAAAATATTTCCTTTTGATGTTTTGATATATGGTAGCATACATGATTGGTAATTCATATACATGTTACTGAAGTTGTATATCCACTGTTTCCATGGTAACGGATAAACAATTTTGTTGAAAAATGTGAAATGTTACAGTATTGTGTTTTATTTTGATATAGATTACAAATAAAAAAAATATTGCTCAGACTGATTGAATGTGACATTTTCAAGTGTTCATAGTGATTAATAGCCCAAAAATATGTGTTAATTTGTTGTTTGTTAGATAAAATGGTCCTTTTTGATTCGAAATCAGATTTTTTCTTGACTTCTGTGAAATGATAAAACTCAAAGTGAAGAGAAAAGATCACTTGGACCTTCGGGCCAGGTGAGCTACAAATAGCAAAGCATTTATTTTTGCTTAACATTCCATGGACAAGTTATATAAAGTACTCAAATTGATAAACGTTTTACTCTTGCTGATTATCTAACTAATGTAAAACATACAGACATCATTAGTTTAAAACGGTGTTTTGTTAACGTCGCTACATCTTTTCTTGATTTACAGCCTCCACATGACTATATTCTGCAGTATCATCAACGAAAATTTGTCTTGGTCTGTCTGTTCCACTTGTCACATCATAGTCATTTTCCAATTCTCCATTTCCAACAGACTGCATGGTATCATAATTGCTCTCAGTTGGAATCGGATTCTGACTTAGTCGATGATGTTCCATGTGATCAAAGGTATCGTCGGCTGTGTTGTTTCTTGTCGATTCGCCAGCATTGACAGGTGTTTTCCTTTTTGTTGGCTTGTTGACCTGAGCGTATGTCACTTCATTGCTTCGAACAACCGATGGGCTATTTCTAGATCTCAATGAGGTCCATCTTATTAAAAAAAACAAGGATGTGAGTTACAAGAGGAAGGAACATGTGTTCAAATATGACAATAAGTAAATGAATACACTGGAAATATATCAACAATACATATGTACTATTTTATCTTCACCAGATACACAATTCGATCATGTTCAAAAGTTTGAAAATTCGAATCATCATAAAGACGTTGCTGAGTTGATATTTACAAAAAAGCGTTTTTTTTTCTTTTTTTTGTAAATGTACAAAAGTGTTTTTGTAGATGCAGAGTTATGTTTAGTCAATTTGTCTTACAATGAAACAAAAAAACTGGATTTAAAGAGTGTTAAATGAGAGAAACCATCTTATCATACTCTTACTAAATTAAAGGAAGGAAAACGGATCTGAGCTAGAGCTTCAACATGAGTATTTTGCTATAAATTGTATTTTACAAAGATGCTACTAGCATTTTACGTCAAATTTATTTATTTGAAATACCAATAATAACGCAAGTAGTTCTTTAAATGCAACATCTTTTTAAGAAAAAAAAATACATGATGGCAGTTCCATCAATTCATTCCCGGTTTCCTTTTTCATTTCCATTAATAATGTCAATAGTAAACCTTACCTTTTGTATAATACGACCACAGCAATAATAACCATAATAGCCAGTACGGCAGTTATAACCAGTGATATGAATATAATATCTGAAATGTGTATAAACACGATAAATGTTTATAGCCTCTTTGTTATTGTTGATTTTGTTAGATATAAACCTTTTGTTAATACCAAAATTTAGCTAAAAATATCAGTACTTCTACTATATTAATATTGTTAAATCATATCATATCAGTTCAACAGCGTATAACTTAATTCTTGTGTAGACAAAGTGTTTTTCAAGTGTCAAGAATAAAAAAAACATATAAAAATGTGTATCGTAAGTATCCCAGGAACAGATTACCTTAGCCGTATTTGGCAGAACTTTTTGGAATTTTGAGTCCTCGATGCTCTTCAATTTTGTACCTGTTTGGCGGCATAATTATTTTGATCTGAGCGTCACTGATGAGTCTTATGTAGACGAAACGCGCGTCTGGCGTATTAAATTATAATCCTGGTACCTTTGTATCTATCAGTATCTGACAAAACTAATATAACGATTAACAGAGATATAACGTATGCTTAAGAGATAGTAAATACAAATAATTTGCAATTAAACAATTGTATTCGTCTATCAAACAGAAAACGACACATATAACTTACTATTAACTGCAGATGACATATCTGTGTCAGCACATACGGCTGGTAGTTCATCGGTGCATGGCCTAACATATCTATATACTTGGTGAACGTCATTCCGTATGATCACAGCAAAACAATGTTTTGGTTCTGCGTCTATTATATTAAGAAATTGATACATGTGTTTCATTTGCTTAACATATTTTATTTGTTTATTACAAGAGTATATTGTGACGGCATATTTATCTCCTGTTCCTTTTGTTATAACAAGATGATGCTAAACGAGTGACAATTGCCCGATTGTCGATTATGAGTATGGTGCAATTTCGGTCAAACAAAATGCAAAGGTTAAGGACAGACATTTTCTACAAATTTTAATGAAAATATTAAGGATGAGTGTAAAAACCAAATTTTGTGATTTAAAACCAAATTATGTGATTTAAAACCAATGAAATCATTTAAATAGTATAAACAAAGTTTTTGACATCATCATGCAACCTGAACCAAACTTAAAGCTGATTTGAAGGGAATTAAATCAACTCATACAGTTGTAATAAGCTCTGTCGACTGCTGCATATTTTTTTTTTACCTGTGCATAGTTTAAAAAAAAATGAAGTCAATTTAATGTTGAAAAACACTGTTATTAAATATTTAAAAGATTAAGTAAATGATATACCAGTGATTTACACTTTATGTGGGAATACAGTGGTCGAAACGATTACATGTCAATGTTCATTGAACAAATTGTTTTTATAGTTACATAAATAACAAAATAAATGAAAATATTTATCATATGCAAGTGAAAGGAAGAAATTTGACAATGAATGAAATTGCATGGAATGTTTATTAATGTATAAAGGATACTACACGAGGCATTTATGATTTAACACTTTAAAAGGATATTCCTAACTGAATTGGTTTATCTGGAAAAAGATTGAATTGATAGAATAGAGATCAGATGACAGGTTTTACTCATATGTAGCTATTAAATTTAGTTTAAATGGGAAACCGCAATTTGAACCAATCAGTATCAAGATTAGTATTTGTTAACGTTTTTTTAATTGTGTATTTTTAACTGAGTGTTAGTTCGTGCGGGTAAAATGACGCATATCACGCAGTTTCGCTCCTTTTGGAGTTTGTGCAATTCTCTCACACGTTATTTGTTATTTTGATTTGTCACCTGAATCGGTTGATTTCATTTGAACATCGAAAACTATTGGAGCCATAATTTAATTTATAGTAAATACAAAACACACTATAAAAAGGACTCGACTGTAGATCTGACAATAAAAAGTTCGCGGACATTCTGACAAGCCTTCGATGAGAAGGCTTTAACCCTACTAATTAGAACCTTTGATATTCTGACATATTAAATTGTTAGTCAGATATGTTTGTAACCAGTAATCCCCCTTCATACAAAAGTAAGTAACACAACCTCTTGAATATCATAAGAACTGCAAGATATAGACTCCCTATGCTTATGATTCATGTTGAACTACATAGACGTTGCATGCTCACAATTGAAAAGCTTTAAATATTCATTTTCTTTCAGTCACAATCGAATCTCAATTTCACTTTCTAAATGCAAGTCAAGATAGGAGCCAGACTCAACTATATCCTTAATTCAATGTTAGATGAGATAGATGCGTTGAACATAGTCAGTTCATCTTAGAAGCTGAACGTTAACTGAACAGATAATGAATTCTAGCTTCCATTTTTCTTGAGTAGTTCCTATATTAATACCGCAGTAACATATGAATAATAGAGCAAGTCTTAAAGGGGAGCATATTTGGTTCCAATAAGAGATCCGATTTTTTGGAGTTGACAAATGTGGCACATATGCTGTGCTTTTGTACTATTATTCGTCTTTGTATTTTTTAGCCATGGCGTTGTCAGTTCTTTTTCAATTTATGAGTTTGAATGTCCCTCTGGTATCTTTTGCCCCTCTTTTATCAATGAACAGAAATGAAGCATATTGGTATATATGAGTCTCAAATAGTGTTTTGTCGAAATCAGAGTGTTTTTTCACACATGCATCCCTTTATCGTTTATGTATACGTTGGCCATTCTTTTGAATTAAAATAATCATGATTTATTCGTGTAGTATGTCCGTAAATTTAGAACGGGAAATACACATGTAAAGGGTAAAGAAATTTCATGTGTATATATTATTACGAAGAGTAAAAAACTAAGTGTGTACGTACTCTATTTGATCTTTGGCATTTTTAGTACTGTAGATAAAATTATTCTACAGATCACACAAATTCAAACTTTTATTAAAGTGACTTTGAAGATGCCATAATACAGAAATTTGAGCATAATGAAAATGTCGTAGGTGACAGATCCTAAGTTGACTTTTTATTATGGTTTTTGATGTATTTTGAAATCAAAACATTGATAACTTAAATACTATACATGTTTTCGTCTCTTGAAGTGTTAACAATAGATGTGTATACATTCGGGGTTCTATATTCAACATTAAGCTGGTCTTTTAAGTTGTGAACGAAACAATATACTATCACATATCTTCATATTATTTCCCTTGTTATTTCATAATCTTTTACGAGTTCAGAGAAAAACATTATATCATAAAACTGTTTATAAAACATACCTGCAGAACGTTGAATTATTGGACGTCTGATACTACCAAGCCAAAAGTTTCCTTTGTTAACATTGTTTGACTGTTTAATGTTATCATATGTAGCAAATCCATATGACGAACATTTGTTGAAAGAGCTAGCCCAATCATTTGCCCGGTAGTTCTTGTAGATGGGTTTTGAATTTTGTCCTTGAAAAAAAAACAAAAAACAAAACAACAATGGTTTACTTTGCAACATCGAACAACCGAGATGCTAGAAGCCATAAAAACAAACAACTTCTCATTTTTGTAAAATCTGCAAACTACACGTCTTAAGTATCAAAATACACACGTAATAATATTATATATAACATCATACTATGTATACATTTCAGTTTGTGTAATTACTATTCACATGTGATGTAAATATTTTGTTTACATATTCCATTATTTTTCAAAAATACAGATTTAATTACTATTGCCAATCATCATTCATTTCGTTCGTTTGCCCTTTGGATATTTCCATGGGGCTTTTTTTTTTAATGTTTACCCATAGACATTTTTTTCAAAGGACGTAACGCAAATTGAATCAAAATATAAACCGCTGATATGTTTTGGTTTGTCTATAAAATGTTATGTACTATGAAATTTAGACCCAGGGGGCGACCACTTACTTTCATAGTATATACTTTTAAATACTTTTTTTTTATCTAATTTAGCAAATACTTACAAATCAAGTAATTCGTTTGTTGGTCTATTGATAGTTTGTATTGGGTGAATACTTGTATGTATCACAGATATTGGTAAAACGGTGTTTTGTGTTTTGTAGATTTATTTAATAGTTTCTCAGTAAAATATGTTATTTTGTCGTTCAAATTATTAATGTTAATCTATACTATGTATATAGAATGTAATAAAAAATAAAATGAAAAATGTTTCGTGACAAACAAAATTCTAGCTATTTTTAGTTGAGGTGATAACATATGATTCCCTAACATGTTCTTACCACTACACAAAGGTTTGAACTTCGCTCCACATGGGTTTGCTTTAAAAATCTTTTTGCCTGGTGAAATTGTTACACTTAAGCAATTTCCAATCCGGTACTGGCTACTGACGTTCACTGAATAATAAAAAGGACAATAATAACAACGATCAATAATAACAACGATCAATATATCTTTTTATGCTTATATCTTTATGTTAACTTTACACAAAACAGTGTTTTCTGAAAGCATATATTTAAAATATATTGATTTTTTAGTGAATTAACTATAACTATTATAAAGAATATTGGTTTCGAAACCAGTCCTCAGAGGCTGATCCAGGGTTGTCACTCTGTGTATGTTACCCCTTCAATGTGATTGACAAAAAAAGTGCAACATGTACATTTTCCTTTCGAGTATATGTCACAGTAGTTGTTCCTAACGAAATAAAGGTATCGGATATTTTTTTCAGGAGCAGATGTTGTAGCATTGTATTATTAACACAGTTTGCAATGGAATGTCTGTTAGATTTATTTCAACATCTTTACCTACATAAAGCCGAAATACATGAACCCTGCTATGTATGTTTATAAAAAAAAATGTTCAAATGTATCAGCGACCGCTGATAAATTAGATATGTAAGGGAAAACATGAATATATCAGATTTGTGTGAGTCCCCTGAAAGGAAGTAGCTACGTGTATATATGATGCTCTATTTTAGGTTTGAATTTGGATCTCTAGAATACTACTCATTTACCAGGTTCAATCCTTCATTTTCTACATAAGAAAATGCATGTACCAAGTCAGAATATGACAAGTGTTATCCATCCGTTTGGTGTGTTTGAGCTTTTGATTTTGTAATTTGAATGGGGTCTTTCCGTTTTGAAATTTCCTGGGAGTTTTTTTTGTGATTTTCCTTTATACTGACATGGCACATTCTTGTAGTAGACTAAACGAATATTTCGGTCGATATAACAAATCTTGTAAAAGAGCCAAGCTTAGGAAAGCGTTTAGGCACATCTTTCCCCAGCCATTTTGTCATTTTAATTGACGAGGCTATGACTGTTCGAATCAAAGCAAAAACAAAACTGTCGATCTTTCAGTGTATTTTGTTTTGTGGTAAGCAAAACTTTCCAATTACATAGAGATCATAGGAATGTTGCAATACCTGTATCGGATAACTGATAAAATCTGGTAATTTTCAAGCACTACTTGATTTCAATTTGTATAAACAAAAGAAGTTGTTGTGTGATTGCTAGTTAGACAACTGTTCACAAGAGACCAAATTACACAGACAATAACACCTAAGGTTACTGTACGGTCGGCAACAATGAGCAGAGCTTAAACCGTTGACTCCAAAAAAGGCTCCGAAATGACCAATGTAAATCAACTCAAACGAGAAAACTTACGGCCTAATTTAAAAATAATGAACGAAAAACAAATACTAAACATATAATACAGAAACAAACGACATCTACTTTTTAAATTATTACAGGCTCCTGACTTGGAACAGGCACATACATACATAACGGGGAGGGGTTTAAAAATGTAAGCAGAATCCCAGAACCTCCTCTTACCTGTGACAGTGGTGTTACAGTACAACATTAGAACGAACTATACAAATCAGCTGAAAAGGGTTTAATTCATCAGAAGGATTTATAGAAAAATACAACTAACAAAAACACAGTTTGTACTTGTGCTCTTTTCTATGAGGTTGTTTCATAATTGATAAACTCAAACTGATGTTGATAGACGGTTGTATTTCTGGAAACATACAAAATATATTTTGCCTAAAGTGTATGTATTAGATAAAATACAAAGGTAACAAAGAAACAGGCCGGTAACAACCGTTGCCGGATAGTTTTTCTGCACGAGTAGTCAGGTCAAGGTCCGAGGCGATAGCCGAGGACCTTGACCTGACTACAAGTGCAGAAAAACTATTCGGCTGGTTGTAACCGGCCTGTTTCTTTTGTTACTTTTGTTTTTTATCTGACTTGTACGACGTTTCAAGAAAGTAAAAAAAAAAAAAAAAAAAATCAGGAATCTAATAATTTGAAAAAAAAACATTTCAAGTAAAAGATAAATGTTGTACACATTTAAGACTTTTTACAATGCAACTTCGTAAAAAAGTAATATATTAAAGAAATATTTTAGTGGTAAGTAAGATAACGTTTGATTTTTATGAATGAAACGGAAAGCGGGGAGGGGGGTCTTATTCATTTTAAAATAAACAGGCTGTGATCTTTATTTTTGATGAAAAAATGCAGGATGTGCCATTTCATCCCCTATTCCCCCTTTAAAAAAATCGTAAAAATCGCGCGTTTTTTTTGCCAAATACATGAATTTAATATTCAGTGGTGGGGTCACGAGGGTTGGAAAAACCCTTTTTTGGACGATCAATGCATTTAAATGGGGACATAAAGTTGGACCCCCCCCCCCTGTTTTGTCCTGGATTTGGACCTGGATCCGCCACTGATATAAATTCGATAACAATATAAATGTATCAAAAGAATGAATTTCCTACTTCATTAGTGAATGAAATGTTTATGAAAAAAATGGATTTTGCCTTAATATTATATATATAATCAGGCATATACTTTGATTTTTTTTTTTAAATTCATGCTCTTCTCTAGATCCGAAAGAGTTGATCGGGATTAAACACGTGTTGCTATATGATCCAATCGCAGCTTACCGCCCACAATTGATGACATAAGTTGAATGATTTTCTTCAGATTTGCTGCTTATTTGGACGTGTATTACATGAACACTTTTTGTTTATAGGATCAATCGTGCATTGGTGAGCTGATACGGATTTTATCTTTTGATATTAGATTTGATTTTTATTTACTTATTTCCTGTCTTATTTTTATTGAAATATGCACGTCAGTATCATCATTTCTTTACTTTCAGCATTGATACTATTCATGTCCATATATTGACGAAAACATTTATTGACCGAATATTTTGCTTCATAAAGGGGGCGGTATGTTCTTTTTTGACTATATTAACTATATACTTTCCAACGCCATCACCCAAAGGTTTTTGTTTAAATTAGCACTATTAACGGTATTCAGAAAATCAGGAATCATGCAAAAAACATTAATTTGTCATCTGCTTGACCATAATAAATTTTTTCTCATAAAATTTGGGATCAAAATATCTATTTTAGGAGAAAACCATACCCCCCTTTTGAAGTTAAATGTCTAATCCCTTAGTGTACCGATATGAATAGTATTTAACTGGAAATGTTTGAAAAAAGATATTGATGCTAACGTAAATATTTTGTTCAATAAAAAGACAGGAAATAAGTCGGTGAACCAAAAAGTTCAAATCTAATTGAAATTTAAAGTGCCCCTGACCTCACTGATCATGCACGAGTGATTCTATTCATAAAAAGTGTCCGTGTAACAACTAAAAAGAGTCCGTGTATCGTCTAAAAAGAGTCCGTGTAACACCCGTTAATGTACTGTTTTTCTATAGCTCTGCGGGGGCAAAGTCGTACAAGTAATTAAATTAAAAGAACAAAATCTTCCACGTTTATAGTTTTCAAGATGATGACGTGTTAATTGGAAAGAAATGTAGTATTTGTTTTGTACAAGACTGACAATAAGTTGAGTCAGATTACTTTTGCTAATTGGCAATACTCAGATAAACAATTCTTTCGTGGAGTCTACGAATCTTGTAACGCCTGTACTAGATTTAGAGTTAAAATGTGTTTAATGTATTGTCATTTAAGACGAAATATTATTTAAAGTCTTTTGCTTAAACGAAAAAGTCCATCACACTTAGCTACATGAAGGTGTGATAATTTGCACTTAGTAGCCTCTTCTAGGGCCTTTTGTTTTAATAAAGCTTAGTTTTGTACAGGTTATGTAAGCACTCGTCTGTAAATAAACGATACTAAAAAGAAATATAGAACCAAAATATAACATCGAAATATATAAACTTGTTTAACTGTTTGTTTAGTATTTATTTTTTTTAAATTCTCAAAAATCCTGCTGTGAATCTTAAAATGGTATTCTATGCTTCCTACATTCCTTCTATCGGAATTGTAAGATTTACCTTTTTTGTAGACAACAAAACTGTTTTTACTAGTGTTGTCGTTCGCATGGTATGAACAGTAGGCATACTTGTCACCCCGGCATGTCCTTTTCTGATTACAAGCTGCTTCAACTGTAGTATTACCTATTTCAGAAAGACTCAAACAGGAGCAATTGTTTTGCTGGTAAAAAACAAAGATAAATTGAAAAATCATCAATTTGTATAGAAAGTGTGTAAATAGAAATAATTTATTCAACAAGCTTAACTTTAATTCTAAAATTATTTTATTTTTGATGTAACACGTCTTAATGCTGATTGCCTGAAAATGTTCTTCTATCAGCTCATAATTTTATCAACTTCATCAACGTTTTTTTTCATAACTTGCTATTTAAAATTGGAATTTAGTATTAAGTTAAAAGGAATGACTGTAGGTTTTGTTCTGGTTTTTTTCTCGAAAAAACGTTTAAAATGTAATTATGAATACTTTTAAATAACGCGGGTTTTACAGTCTCAACACAATTCTTGATGTCATTTCTTCAAACACAAAAACAAAATATACAGTCATTCCATAAAGAATAACGAAATAAAGGTAAACTTCATATGACTGAGTAAAAAAATTATGCTAACGTTAAAAGTTAAATAAGATAAATATATTGACACACTTGTACCGACTATAAGAGATGTTACAGAACTGAGGTATTTGGATACGCACACGTAACGAATATTCATATACGTGCGATACAGTGAAAATGTGTGTTTTTTTATAACCCGATGAATCAATCCATGTTTTGATTAAATCATAAATTGGGTATTGTGTCTTGTATACTATGTTTTTTATACTTTAATTTCATACAAATCTTTTGGGTTCTGAGGAATGATATTTAAAGATAGACTTATTCTAGTAAATTAAAAGATTACACACCATTTTCGAGTGCTCCATTGCTATGTAAGAATGACCCAAAACTCGGGTAGATGAAGTTTCTAATATTCCCTTACGATTCAAATTATAGATGAGGATTTTAAAACAAGGTTATTTAGACATTTTCCCAAAATATCCTAACTAAATGTTAAATTATAATTTTTTGTTATTTGTAATTCATGAAGACATCCTAGCTTGGAGCACTTCATATCGCGCACTTCGATATAACAGTACATCTTTATGTTCGAGTGGGTATGTTGATTAGCTTAGTGTTGATCACTTAAAAGTAACGTTACCAAGACAGAATTCAGAAAAAAAACCTTAAAATCATTTTAATTATATACAAATTGTTACAAAACTACTGATTTGGTCGGTTATATTATTTTGAAGCTAGAAGATGCTTGCATAAATACACATTGGAATTGATATCCACACATATATATATATGAGATTGTTCTGTAAAAGCATTGACTTGTATCCATGTCCCGTTAACAGTATTTTGAACAAAAATCCTTTACTTATTGACGCACCGTGGAAATAACAAAATTTCGAAATTGTTGTTTATGTTTTTTGTCGATAGGGTTTGCAATTTACAACATTATTTCGTAAATAAAAGGTTCAGTTCAAAAGAAAATCTCATAAAATAATAATAATAAAATTTACAAAAATATTCCGGTATCATTTAGAACACTCAAATCAAATTGACCAATTATTTCCGGAAATATGTCATATATGAGTTCATTTGTTTAACAGGCTGTCCCTTCCAAATTGAGAGAATAGTACAAAATGTATGTAGTTTCTTAAAGAAAAAAGGTAGCATGAACACATTTCGTATTCCCTTATATAAATTCATGTAACCTTTGTAATCTATTGAATTTAGTTTAATGTGCCTGCGTTTTTACTGAGAAGATAGCATATCAAACGTCAGTAAAATTGTCCTTAATTGAAAGTTCCTTAAAAATGTCCTAGAAGTAAAACTTGAAAGAAAGATATATAATGAAAGTCACATAATGGACCCCTAATTATTTAATTCTGTAAAAAATATTTTGTTTTATTGCTTATAACATTAATGGTACAATGTGTACAATAAAGTATATAACTAGAACTCGTAATATAAATGTATCCCAACAATCTGACGAAGCGCAATACTTGACTAACAATGGTCTTCTTGCTCAACTTAATTATGAAACAAGGCCAAACGCCATGATGCGATTTGTCCTCTATAACATCTGAGTAAAAATACATATTGCAACAAAACGTCATAAAGATATTTTATACAACTATTTTACAATATTGTTCATAAAATGTTCATGACAATGATGGTATGGAAAGGTAATTATATATTTTTTTGGTCTATAAACGATAAGTGATAACAGATCATCCAACCAAAACCATAATTAAACCGTATTAGTAGATACACATAACAATTAAATCTGGTTATTATCCTTCAATTATTGCAGTGGTTATACAAAATGAATAACCGACTTGGAACTCTTTTAAACCAAACATATATAATACTATGGATAATGAGCTTACCTGTAACCCGATGTAGTTATAGTCTTTACAAAAGTACAAGCACTGCTGCAACTGATCACCATATGTAACACGCGTATGTTTATCAATGAACTCTGGCTTAACATACAAGCAATCTAGAATGTAATAAGCATACGTTTATTAAGATGAAACCTACAATTATATTTCTAGATATACAGATACGGAAAGAAACTTTCGCATCCATTGTATGCTTAACTTATTTTATAAGTCGTAGTAGATATGTAAGAGAGTTTTGATAATTTGAATTCTAATGATTTATTGGAATGGTTTTTTGAATGTTGCTGTTTTGAAGGTAGCAACAAAATAAGGGTGTTTTGGGGTAACAGCAATATACTGATTCCAAAAAAAAAAAAAAAAACCCAAAGAGGAGCATTTCTTTGTGAATGCTACTTGACGTTACATTCTGCTATGCGAATGCGTTTATCACACTAAATAAATCAGAATGTTGTGTAAACTTTACTTTCCGCTATAAAGAGGATGTTTTTTGAGGAATATTTGATGACCATGTTGAAAACATCTATCAAATCGAACTAGAAATAAAAGATACAAAAAAGACAGTAAAGTCTGTCTCATATCTTGACTTACATTAATTTAGAAATTGACAATGACGGTCGGTTAAAAACTAAACTGTCGACAAAAAAGATGATTTTTAAAAGCTTCCCAATTGTAAAATTTCCATTTCTATGTTGCAACAATCCAGCAGCGCCTGCATACGGAGTATTACGTTTTTGATGTGGTTATGGTTAGTTAGTCTTTATTTTTTTATGTTGTGTTTTGTGTACTTTTGTTTGTTTGTTAGTCTTTTTATTTTTCAGCCACGTATTCGATTTATGAATTTAAATGTACCCTGGCATCTTTAGCCCCTCTGTTAAACAACTATAAGAAATAACTCTAAACCGATGTCAATCATCACTTACTTTGATATTCGGCCCATGGAGAGTATTCTGCAGCCGCATCTACCCATCCCAATTGTTTTTCACTGTCTGGGACTTGTATTTTATCAAGTAACCCTACCATTTTACAGCGATCTTTTGCCGCTTTCCATGTATAATTACGATCTGAGAAATATCCAGATGATATTTTTCCTGAAATTAACAATTGTACAACATGTGTATGGATTTATAGAAGAAGGGCCATATACCCTTGTTATTTCTCATTTACAGACCCAAATTCTAGAAATTGTCAATTGAATATTTGTGTCATAGAAAACCACAGATATATCTCAGTTGTTGTACAAAATGTACCACAATTCCGTTATTAACTAATTGGTAATGAACATCACCTGATGTGTATCTTCCTAAGCAACACGACGAGTGTCACGTGTAAAACAGACGTTTTTTACAAAAAATGCTAGCTTCAAATGTTAATAACTTGATGACCACAATATTGCAAGAACCTTTAAAGTACACATAATTATATGGTTGTTATACTGTGAACTTACGTTATTTATATTTTTAAATGAGCTAGCTAAGAAAGAAATTGAGGAAAAACTTGCTTTTCAATAAACTACATTTTCTAGTTACATGTAATAAGAAAAGATGGACAATTAATACATGTCAAGTTTTTCACATTAGCAGGATTGTTGAAATACCCCATTTTCTAAGCATTTAAAGTTCTTTAAATATAACAAGTGGTTGGCATAAGTCCATTACTAAATTCCGGCATATGATCATAGATTACCTAGCAATGTAATGTTAACACACTATTTAGTATGTGAATATTAGATTAAGAATATTTAAAATATTCACAATTCAATTTAGAAATAAATGCAATATTTCGCTAGACAAACTAGCTTCATCAAATGGCTTCATCAAACGTGCATATATGCAGGTGAAATCGGATGTAGATGATAAGAAACTTGCGTAGCTCAATGTACATGTTGCACATGAATTTAAACAGTTTTTTTTTGGTTTTGTAGCATGAACGATGGTTATTGAGTAGAATATTGAATGTATCATTTGTTTCTCCCACATACTGAATAACATAAGAATAAGTTAGTACACAGCATCGTATTTTTATCCAGTAATATTGGGCAATAGACGTTGCAAACTTTAACCACCAATTTTGTTAAAAATCTTGACTTCATCCAGATTGTGTATTATTTACAAGGCAGCTACATTCATGAACAACATGCACATTGAGCTGCAAAAGTTTTTATCATCTACATCCGATTATACCAGGATAGATGCACGCTTGATGAAGCTAGTTTATCTAGCGAAATATTGCGTTTTATCGCATTGTAGATATTTTAAACATTATAATATTAACATACTTAATAATGTGTTAAAATTACATTGTTAGGCAATTCATAAATCATATATATATATATATATATATATATATATATATATATATATATATATATATATCAGTTGGATTCAAAGTTGCTAGTAACCTTCGTTTCTTTTGGAAATTTGAATGTTGTAATAACCCGTTTTTATACTTTCATGCCACCTATTGACTGATTGATATGTGACTGGTGGCCCAGTAAGTGTCACTTTGCGGCTCCAATAAATCAGATATCAGTGATGATACCAATAATCATTAAAAAGTAAAATGTACGAACAAAAGTACTGTACATCCCATTTAAAACAAAATTTGCGTAAACACTAATGATTATAACAGTGTATAGTTTGTGAAAAAACGCAAAGGGATCGCGAAACTACGCAGTATTTGCAAAACGGTAGCAGAAAACATTCACTATATTATAATATTGATAAAAAAAAAACGCTCCGAAATAACAATGATTTCGAAACTACGCAATTGTTAAGACATAAATCAAACTGTGCAAAACGACGAAAATGTTTGCGATAGAATTTGAAAGTCTGTAAAATAGCGTAACCTTAAAAAGTAGTTCACATGGCTCTAAACAGTTATTTGAGGCTTTTCTTGTGTTCTTCCTTATGTATTGTGTGTTGTTCACCCATGAACGAACATGTCTAATGTTGATAATCATTATTGCGTTCTTATATGTTTACGCTGTCTTATATTATTGATATTTGCAACTGATGATATTTTCGACTGATCTATTCTCTTAAGACCGAGTGGGATTGTTTTATTCATGTAAGCATAGCTTAAGAAGGCTTATATGTTAAATGGAATCTTCTGATTGTAATGTGTTTGTACTGGTTGCCTTTGAGCAGTTTCGAAAAAAAACTTTCGTCAAATTATTACTGTGTAAAAAATACTTTTGAAATATCTAAGGACTATTGTCTTGAAGTTGTTTGTTTGGAAAATTATTGTTTTATTTTCGACTTAAATATTATTAAATTCAAGCATTTTGTGTGTTTCCATATAATAAACCAAGTTTTAAGCATTTCTTTGTATGAAAAAGAGTGTGAATAAGTTCTGTCTTATACGTATGACAGGACAGTAATATTGCAGAATTATCTTTGGCTGCATCTCGTTTTTTTAAATGTAGTGCACTAATTGAATAGTACATGCATGTTAAGAAAATCTGCTCAATTTTTTATGCAATGAAAAGAATTAGGTTTGATTTTAAGTTTATGACCGACCATACCTAAAGATCTAAAATGATCAGCGCCTATGTAAAAGATTGATTAAAACATCGTAAGGGGTTTCGAGGAAACCTGTGTCTCGCCTGCGATTTTGTTGTCAGTGTAAAATTATAAAGTGTTATGTTGCGCACATTGGTCTATATACATACTCAACAAATGACACTCATCAACATTGTAGACGAGAATAGAATTAATAATAAAAATCTTTGTTTTTTTATATCTTATATTGCTAATCATTGAATAGATATAAGAAGATGTGGTATGAGTTCCAATGAAACAACTCTCCATCCACGTCACAATTTGTAAAAGTAAACCATTATAGGTCAACGCACGGTCTTCAACACGGAGCCTTGGCTCATACCGAACAGCAAGCTATAAAGGGCCCCAAAAATGACAAGTGTTTAATCATTCAAACAGGAAAACGAACGGTCTAATCTATATAAAAAACGAAACGAGAAACGAGAAACACTTATGAACCACATCAACAAACGATAACTACTGAACATCAGATTCCTTACTTAGGACAAGTGCAAACAAACGCAGCGGCTTTAAACGTTTTAACAGGTTCCAACCGTATCTGAAACAATAATGTAACACCACAACATATAAAATACACTATAAAATATCAATTGATATGGTTTAACTCAATCAAAATACACATTAACACAAGTGAACATACTTTGAAGTCTGTTTAGTTTCTCTCTATTTTATTTAGCTTTTGCTCCAAACACAATAGAGGGTAAACAAAATTCCTAATTTAGTGGCAATAACTTCTATAAAGAGTAACAGTCTACTAATTATATCGGCAAAACTTGACTTGTTATTAGGGTTGTCTTGCTTATCAAGTTTTGATAATTTAAGTTTCTGTCTATCCATTATAACTTTTTTCTTACAAGGCAAAACACACAAAAATGGTAAAAATCGTCATTAAGGGACAAACATCCCAATAGGGAGTCGTCGGATAATTTCCGCCATTTGTTTTAATTGTAGATCTGGTATTGCTGATCATTTTTGTGCATTTAAGTTTCTTTCTATCTATTATAAGTTTTAAGATATAAGTGAATAACGAAGAAAAAGATGTACAAATCCTCATCAAAGGACAATAACTTTAGTAAGGAGACAACTGACTATTTCAACCACGGACTGATTTGTAGAACCTGTCCCTCCGATAAATTTTGCATTTTAAAGTATCTCTCTATCTACTATAGTTTTGAAGATAATAGCCAAAAATGAAAAAAAAGTGGTAAACTTTATCATTTAATGGTAATAACTCCAACAGGAAATCGTCTGACAGTTTTGAAATTTATGGACAATTAGTAGAGCTCAACATTTTAGACAAATATTTTCTTTCCAAATTTTCTCTATTTGTAACGGTTATAAGAATAATAGACAACACTAGCGTTTTACCCCATATGTTCTATTTTTAGCCACATCGGCCATCTTTTTTGGCAGGTGGGGTCATCGGACACATTTTTAAACGTAATACCATAATGATGATTGTGGCCAAGTAGTTTCAGAGGAGAACATTTTTGTAAAATTGTGAAAAATTGACTATAAAGGACAATATCTCCTTTAAGGGTCAGTTGACAATTTTGGTCATGTTAACTTATATTTGTATTTTACTTTGTTAAACATTATTGCTGTTTATAGTTTATTTCTATTTATGATAATATTCAAGATAATTACTAAAACACTGAAAAAAATCCTTAAAATTTCCAATGCAGGGGCAACAACCCAACAACGGGTCGTCTGATTCGTCTAAAAATTTCAGGGCAGATATATTTTAACCTGATGAACATTTTAATGACTTGTCAGATTTGCTTTAAATGCCTTAGTTTTACGATAAAGCCAAAAACAGCATTGTCCCCCTATGTTCTATTTTAGACGTGTCGGCCATGTTTGTTAGTAGGCGGGGTCGTGGGACACAATTTTTAGACAAGATACTCCTATAAAGGTTGTGGCTAAGTTTGATTAAATTTGGCCAATTAGTTGCAGTATAAGATTTTTGTAAAGGTTAATGACGAAGACATCGATGGACGACGGACGAGGGAGGCCAAGTATTGACAAAAGCTGCCTTAGCCCTTTGGATCAGGGTGAAAGGGTGAACTAAAAAGTGAGTCTATTTACAGAATTTAAAACAAAACCAAACTTTTCATCAGGTGCTATTTCTTGGTCTTGCAGATTAGCTTCTGTCCAAGTCTCGTAACAATCTATGAAGGTTTACAGATTTATCATGTCAAATAAATTTATCCCAGACTGTAATTTATTGATGTGTTACACACTTTAGCCTTAGACTGTATCTACTTGTTAACTGTAAATAAATACTAAGTCTATTTATCGGTAAAATACGAAAAAATGACAATAAACATTTTAAAAATTTCATTTTGGATATTGTCGTATATACCATTAACAAGCTGCTGTCAAATATGAAATACACTCCATGAAAGTTTGACAAATTTATTGATGATTGAAAAACTTTAACCTCAGACTAAATTTGAATTTTATTGTAAAAAACTAAATCCATTTATCATTAGAATACGAAAAAAAGAAAAAATATGAAAATTTTGCTCTGGATACTGTCTTTTTGTCCTAACGAGCTTCTGTCTAAATTTCATAAAAATCAACGTAGGTTTGAAAAGTTATTGATTTCTAAATAAAAAAACATTATTCATATTCACAGACAAAAACCTTAATGTAGACGTCAGCAACGTCAGCACCGATGCCGATAATGGAATCTAGGATCGCTTTGTCTTGTTTTCGCGAATTAAATTTCGCTGTCATGACAAACATGGTGGTTGTTTCTTAGTTTTCAGTGCTTTAAATTTAGAAAAAAACCAATTGTATTCAAAATACAAATAAATATCCGAAATAACTGCAACTTGTCGACAATTTATTGTGAAAAACTTCTTCACTGTATCTAATCTAATTTCAATCCACCTCAATGAAAATATGTAAGCTAATTTCAATTCACCTCAATGAACATATTTAGTTGTTTTCGTTCATATAAATGTATATGACAGGTACAGGTGAAGTTAAGGAGGTTAGTTGAGATATGATGTCAAATTGATGCGGACATATTTATTGTTCTTTGTTTCATTTCCTTATTGAACATTGTACGTGGATACAAAAAGGGATATTCGAGATCGATATTAGTTTGACACAGGATAAATACGAATTTTACGATTTTACACATGTGTACTACTAAATATCAGTAGTTTCAGTAGAGACTTCGGATACAAAATAACGATGTATATGTATTTCACTTCGATAACAGATATCTTAATAAATAAAAAAATTTTTTTTGATACTCTTCAACAGTTATAGTCTTCATTACAATAAAAAAAATTATATTGTACTGTTTATCTTTTTATTTAATTGAGCCCGTACTTCATTACAAGGATCTATCACAAAATGCCGCTTTTAAACTTGAAATTTTAAATGAAAATTGTCCGAAAAAATAATAAAAAAATACAAGCAGCTTATCAACCAAATGTACAGGTATGCTTACTTACCTTCAGCATGGACAACTAATACATTTAGTAGAAATGTGCAAATAAAAGACATGTGATAAACAGTGCTCGACATTTTCTGTCTATATCTAAAGTGTCCTTTTCAATATGTGTACATAATTTTATTTACGTAGAAACAAGGAAAAAGTTTTAACAAATGATAATTACAATACGTATTTCCTTTGTTTTTACTATTAATCCTCCAACATTATTCACATCAAACCGTTGATGCAATTATAAATCGGAAATGTGTGTGTTTAATTCGCAAAGTTTACACAATAGTTAAAACAACTGTTGTGTTTTATTTGTAGACGGCTATATTTTGTGGTTGTTTACATCTAATATTCTAGTGATACAACAAAAAAATAGTCTCAGCGTCTCATTTCTCAGCGTTTACGTTCCGTTTGATACAATATGTGGCGTTTACCTATCCCAGTTAATACTCTACGCTCTTGTATGCATATGCCTACACTATAGGAAGTACACCACTAATAAATGGCCCGATTGATTTCTTTGTTAAATTCCTCAAGTTCGAGTAATCACGGCTCTTTTATCTTAAGTTCAGATAAAGTGACAATCATTGCATGTCAAAGCAACACCTCCTGGTGTCTTCTACTGAAAAATCAACATACATTTAATGGCATATAAGAGAGAACTGGTTCCATTAACTTCGGATGAACCAAAAACAAGTTCTTCCGATCTGACAAACAGGCCAAACGTACCCTTCTTTTTAAATTTCATGCCATTTATTTAATATTCAAAATTATCAGTCAAAAATTGTTCTACAAAGTCATGCAGCTTTCATTTGATATCAAAATTAATGAAATGTTCTACATATTTTGAAAGTTAAACTCATGCGTAGGAACTATTTTGTGTTAAATATGTTCTACTTTCTGGTATGTGCTGTCTGGCCGGTCCCGAATAAGTGGTGTTACACCTATACGAAATGTATTAACAGATTACGGTTCCATACACGAAAAGTACTCAAACATAGTTTTAAAGAAGCAAGACTTATCATATTTTTCAAGGTCACTATCACGGATTTGTCGACCAGTACGATGTGTTTATTTTCTAACTCACTAGCGGCATACCTTTCGGGTCTTTGGTCCTTAGAAACCAATAAAACGGCTGATCTGTAATTTTACCGTCTTATTTCGCTGATGTGTGTTCAATTGAAATTCAAGTATTAAGACATGTTGTCAATTCAGTTAGTTTCAACATGTAAACCAGTCTATGATTGAAGTTTCAAAAAGGACAAAGATATAAAAGACAGATTCACAAAATATATTGATATTTCCATAACAAAATACAAGTCTCATAATTTGATAAGCAGTACTATACCAATCAGTGACGCTTGAATGAAAAATGAAGTACTATCATTATATTTTTGGCTGTAAATAAAGGCAACAGTAGTATACCGCTGTTCAAAACTCGTAAATCTATGGACAAAAACAAAATCGGGGTAACAAACTGAAACTTAGGGAAACGAATTAAATATAAGAGGAGAACAACGACACAATATTAAAATGTAACACACACAGAAACGGACTAAGCATTAGTAAGGTATTCTCTAGAAAAAAGTGAAATAACATAAATACCGAACGCCATGACAAATTCCAATAGGAAAGTTCCATATCAAATAGCCAAAAAATCTCACAAACATTAAACAAATGAAGAAAAAAAAAACCCCTGAAATATTCCTGACTTGGTACATTTCCTAGTTTTATAATGGGAAACTTTTTTTTTAATTATAGACCACACATTATAGAATTAATAGTCAGAGTGTGTCTATTACATATATTAACATACAAGGAGAACAATTATTATCAATTTAAAAAAATGAAATAATTAAGATTTTTTTCTGCAAATATATAGAAACAAATGTTTAATTTGGTCCTCAATGCTCTTCAACTTCGTACTTTATTTGGGCTTTTTAACTTTTTTTGAATTCGAGCGTCAATGATGAGTCTTTTGAAGACATAACGCGCGTCTGCAGGCATATATACCAAATTTAGTGCTGGTATCTATGATAAGTTTATTTAATACATTATAAAACATAAGTTACCATTTACCTCTACATGCTCAATCAAAATTGTTTACATTTTCCGTAGGATATCAGTATGTATGTAAAAAAGGACCAATGGACCTTATATTGATTTTCTTAGATGCAAATTAGTTTGAAAACATAATTATAGAATTTGCAAAATGGTGTTTCTTTTTCTTTATTTTCTTTTGTTTTGTCAAATACTTTTTTTCCAAAAACATTATTCATAAAACCAATATTGCATAAGTCGATATAACAATAATCATTATCTTCTGAAACTAACAATATTTTTTTAAAAACAAATGAAATAAAATACAATGATCTTTATAATTTATGAAAAGTTCCATACATAATTATGCAAATATTTATCATTTAGCACTCGAGCAACATGATGCGCATATCTTACTACATGTAACACTTAGACCTTCACAAAGCTATATAGATAAAAGAAGATGTGGTATAAGTATCAATGAGTCAACTCTCCATCAAAGTCACCATTCATAAAAGAAAACCATTATTGGTCAAGGTATTTTCACATCGAATAGCAAGCCACATGTATAAAGGGCCCCACAAATTACTATTGTAAAACCACTAAAACGAGAAAACCAACGGTCTAATCTATATTAAAAATGAGAAACAAGAAACACTTATAAACCACATAAATCGACGACAACCACATCAGATGAACATCAGATTCCTAACTTAGGTCATGTGCAAACAATTTACAGCGGGATTAAACGTTTTAACCTTCTCCCTTTTCTGAAACAGTAGTATAACATATCAATGTTAATGACTAAACTCAATTAAAAAACAAAGTAACAAAAATGAAAACACAAAGAACGAATAAAAGAGGGACGAAAGATACCAAAGGGACAGTCAAAGTCATAAATCTAAATTAGATATGTCATACAAGGTAAATACAGAAATAAATTAATAATAAATAAGGGTTAAATTATTAAACATGTTAAAGTAAAAGTACTAAACTGCTGTGAAATGTTAAACACTTTATGGATTTAAGATTCAAGAAAAACATCAACTTTGAAAAAAATAAGTCAATGAAATGTACAGATGGAACATGTCGAACTCGAAAATAGCATGTACATTTATTTTTTTGTTCAAAAGTGTTTCTTAATGGTATAAATTTTTGTGTAGATTATAACCAATTTAACGGGAGAAACATTGATTCAAACAGGGAAATAGATTCACAAGTGACAAGTGGAAATCACTTGATGTAACCATCGATAACTTCATATATCAAGAGGTTGAAGTAGAATATTATCAACATTGTACACTATAGCTCTTGATTTGTAAAATTGTGTAAACTGCTATCATGTTAACAGTTAAGGTAGATAGGGGTCTAAATCAAAATCCATAGTTTTTGTTTTAAATTTGTCAATATGTATTTTATATCATGCTATTTTCAAAAAATTAATAAAAAGTATGGGTCATTGTGTTGTTTGCATTATTTTTTATATTCCCTTTGATATTCCCTTTTTTCGTGAGACTTTTTGTGTTCCATACAGATGATGTGGCTCCGTACTTAAACATCTCGCTATTGCGTTATTGTTCTACTAAAGACTATATTATTTTCATACTAGGAACGACAAAGTTATTCTATATCTTTACCTGTGTGACGTTTACATTCTGACGTAAAAAAAAGTGATTCTATGCTAGAGCCATGTTGATCTGGTCATTTGGTGCCAGTGCTTAAAAATCTCAATCGTTTATGGTTGGATTAAACATACATAAAGGCAACAGTAGTATACCGATGTTCAAACTCATAAATCCATGGACAAAAAACAAAATCGGGGTAACAAACTAAAACTGAGGGAAACGCATTAAATATAAGAGGAGAACAACGACACAACACTTCAATGTAACACACACAGAAACGGACCAAGCAACAGACAAAATCCCACGAGAATAACAAATATAACATCAAAATCAAATACATGAATTTGGGATAGACAAGTACCGTGACACGTCTAATCGCAATGTGAATTTACACTAAAAAATAAGAGAAAACAAACGACGCAACGTTAAAATGTAACACATACAGAAACGAACTATAATATAACAATGGCCATATTCCTGACTTGGTACAGGACATTTTTAAAGAAAAAAATGGCGGGTTGAACCTGGTTTTGTGGCATGCCAAACCTCTTCTTTTATAGCCGTGTGAAATATAACATTAAGATGACAACTCAACACCACAGGACTACAATATAAATAAATTGGAGAATACAATTGACAAAGAAACACACGAACAACAGCCAACAAAAGGTAACACGTTATTATTACATATAATTAAAAAATAAGAAAGCAATGAATGAGGTTTTTAAATTTGAT
This sequence comes from Mytilus galloprovincialis, assembly GCA_037788925.1. Classification (NCBI taxonomy): domain Eukaryota; kingdom Metazoa; phylum Mollusca; class Bivalvia; order Mytilida; family Mytilidae; genus Mytilus; species Mytilus galloprovincialis. The sequence goes on along the minus strand of CM075341.1, from coordinate 45,529,562 downwards.
ATATATCTTTTTGTGCTTTTTCATCATGTATATCAAATATTTGTTTGCTTTTATTGTTATTTAGACACTTTTTAGGGGTTTTTTTTGTCGCCTGCTTGATCACAATATTTGTTTCTTTATCAAATTAAGGATCAGCGAAGTATTTTTTTAGTAAAAACCATGCCCCTCTCCTTTGTGAAAAACAAGGAATAAAGGAAGTATAATCGTTTGATATAATTTAACGAGTTACAACAGAAGGTGAAAAAATAGTTTTATTTGATGTAATTTTCATTTGAAATTAAAATTTTCCAATCAAGGGGGGTTGAATTTGGGTTTATGGGGTAAAATAGGTTCCGCCATTGATTATACTGTGACTGATAATATTCCTGAATTCTAGTTATACCTAGTTTTATAAAAGTCAGCATTTGAAATATTGACTTTCTGTGATGCCCTAAATGCTATGATAATTTAACCTACCAATCAACTGCGAAGTGCAATGATTTTCCCCGAGGGTATCACAATCCCAGTAGTCCCACTCTTTGTGCTGACATGAATTGTCATTGATATGGTTATATTTATAAATTTACTGTTTACAAAATTTTGAATTTTTTGAAATACTAAGGCTTTTCTACCTCAGGCATAGATTACCTTAGCTGTATTTGGCAAAACTTTTAGGAATTTTTGTCCTCAATGCTCTTCAACTTCGTACTTTATTTGGCCTTTTTAACTTTTTTTGGATTCGAGCGTCACTGATTAGTCTTTTGTAGACAAAACGCGCGTCTGGCGTATATACTAAATTTAGTCCTGGTATCTATGATGAGTTTATTTAATGCTCGTAGCATATAAACGGTAACCCATCAGGTAATGTCATGTGATTCTGCAGCCAGAATTTTTTTATAGAAGTTATATGGATTTACAAACATCATGGTTATATTAAAATTGAAATAAAAGTCTGAATCATGGATCACCAAAGGTCTTAATTACAGAACTTTTACATGTAAAAAATCAATATAAACAAAAGTACAGAAGGTATATAACTATGACATTTTAATTTGTTGGTAGTCATCCAGATAAAGCACAAACTGTATCCTGCACATGTTTTTTGTTATACATGTATGTATAAAACTCATTGACAAATATGTCTACTTTTAGCGGTGAACTCAATATTTAAAAATACCTGCCCGAAAATATACAAGTCAAGATAAACTTTAATGATCATCTGGACTTTTCCCATCACTTAGCGTCCGTTGTCATTCTTTAACAAGATCTAGCAATTTATAATCTCTTTCCATAAAACTACTCGACTAATTTGAATCAAACCTGTCTACTCTAATATTTATATTTCTAGTTTAACAGTCTGATTGTTAATGCCTTGCAGTTGTTGCTTTCCAAAGAAGTGTATGGATTATGATGAAAACACATACAATGTAATTATATAATGAATTTTGCTACTATTGAGTCGATTGTTACAACAAACCAAATTATATTTTTTTTTTTACAAATATTCAGTCTTTAATAGTGTAAAATGATAGCACGCCATATACCGTTCAGTGGAGTACCGTTACCTTTACATTTTTGATAACAAAAAAAAAACGAAGAAACAATTCGATAATGCTCTTTAAGTTTTCCTTACACATGTTACATCACAGTGAATTGTTTACGGACCGTTGTTAGTGTAATACAAATAACAAAATAGCTCAATTTATTGGTTGTTTTCTTTATTTTATGATGATCTATAAATACAATGTTCTTATCCCACACCCATTTTTTAGGTTAAAAATACATTGTAATACGAATTCTTATATAATTTTTTTTTCAAAAATACAAGTACTGTAATTTGACAAAAGTATATCGTTTAGTGAACATCTGCAAAATATTGTTTGCTAAGGTAAAAATACGATTATATTTTCAAAAGAACAGCATAAACCATTGCTAAAATGTATCTTCTCTATAAAGTTGTGTAACGAACCTGAATGATAATCTAAAGTTTCCATGACTTATTAACTGGGAACTCGTTTGTGAAATATAAGCTGATGGCAGCATATTATATAAGACGAATTAACAGTTTGTCGATATAACAATTCATTCTTTTAGCGAGGTGATATTGCTTTTACATTTTTCGCTTGACAAAAATAGGGGAATAAGTTTGTGTAAGATATTTTGTTGCAAATGGCAGGCAAATTCCGGATTGTCATGTTTTCAAATTATTAGTAAGTAAATCAATGTATTTGGAAAGGACCTTCGTTTATGATAAGGTCGTATTATAAAAAATGAAAAAAGTAACATCTTACGTGAATGCAAATATATGTATAAATATCAAATAATTACAATTTGCTCTCAATTCATTATCTACAAGTTGACTTGCATTTACAAAGAGTATACCAAGACAAACAAAAAACAATAAAAAAAAACTCCAAGTAAAATTCAAAACGGAAATATGTGACGAACATGATGGATTGAACCTTGTTTTGTAGCTAGCAAAACCTCTCACTTGTATGACAGTCGCCTAAAACTTTATTATATTGAAAACGATTTGTGAACAAATCAAACATACATAATAGGTAAAAATGTCCAAAAAATATTTAACAGTCAACTTTGTGTTTACGAGATGGACCCAAACCTTTGTCCATAGCAATTGCAATTTGTTTCCTATTTTACTACATATAACTCGATTTGACTTATATCTTTATGATATTGCTTAAAAACAATAATTTGAGATGCACTATGTGAAAAGTATCAAACTCCAAGGAAAACCTATACAACTCAAAAGAAAAAGAGCATTAAACAAAATTATAGATTTTTTGGAGCATACGGTAACTTCTTCAAACCTGGCTTGAATAAATAAAAAATGATCTATAGCATGGCATTTTTCTCTTATATTTTCATATGTGCGGTTCCATGCGACAGTTTTATTCTTTAAAAATCGATGTTTTTCTCCAAGATTTGCCTTCCGTACAACTTGGGCTTAACTATTTCGTTTTGAACTATTTGAGTGCTTTTACCCAAAAAATTGCATTCAATTGTTCCTGTTGTGACCCTTTACCACAGACCTTCTCCAATGGTAGAATGTTAGGTCTATCTCGTATATTGTTTTGTTTAACAACCTGTATAATGATTGCATGAAACGCAATGCATCAAATTGAAGAACAATCACTTCGTTAGTTTTGCTTATTTCCATGATTATGAGGTCATTTAAACTCTCTGTGTGACACCATTTTAAAAAGTGTTCTAGTTGAACACAGTATATTTCAAAATTTTGACTAGATCAAAACATCAATAGTAAAAAATCTGATACGTTTGATTTTTTGATTATTTTTGAAATCCAGGGCTATTTTAGGATTTTAAAGCTTCTGCTTTATAAGCTATATTTCCATTTTCCATTTTATTTCATCAGATAACAATGAATAATAGAAATTCAAAAACAGATCCACCAATATCAAAAAATTACAAAATTTTAACATTTACAGAAAAACGTGAAAATTGGTGATAAGGCTACTTTATTTCTTTAGCTATTTCGTTGTCGTGTTTTATACATGTAGCTCCAATCTAATTTTAGTTTCAGCTGTTTCACATATAATCTGTTATAATATGATATGTTCCGCAAGCAGAAATAACATTTGAGAAGATTACATAACAACGTCCTAAGCAAAAATTACGTACAAAACATTCAGATGAATGAAGATAAACAATACAGAATAACTTTTCATTTCTTAAAGAAACAATGTAGCGTTTAAAATGGTAAAATAAAATATTAACGTAATAATCGTATACTAAGTAAATAGTTTATCATCTAAGTCGAGACATCTTCTATTTCTTGATAATCCTCCTCCACGAGGCAATGTTCTATCGATTCATCAATTACATTATGTCTGTGTTTGTCTGTTGACCTTGTGACAGCAATTCCAGCAGACTGTAAGGCAGTATAATTGCTTTCAATTGGAATCCGATTTTGGCTAAGACTTTGGTAATGCATTTGATCAAATGAATTGTCGGTTGTTTGGTTTATTGTTGCGTCGTTTGGTGTATTCTCGTATATAACTTCATTGCAAGAACCTAGTGTCGGGTGACGTGCAGATCTCAATGAAATTTTTCTTTAATGAAATTAAGTTTGCAAGGTGAATACATAATAACAAAGGAAGAATACGTATTCGTCAAGGTAAGTTTGCATCTATTTACACATATGTGACATTAAGGTTTTTACTCTCTTACAAAAACCAAAACCTAATTTGATTAGACATGTAAATGGTACTGGTTTGCTGTCTCACGAATGGTTAGCTATGTGTTTAACATTAGTTTGATGTGTTTGAATTTGATTTTTTTTTCAGTCGGTTTTCTTAATGGACACAACTATGTTCCTTTGTACCAGACAAGTCACTTTATTCTAATGAGGCACACTTTATATACGAGACTCTTAATGTGAGTAAAACGAATAAAATTTGTCCTAATTTTGCGTTTTGCTATACATATGATATCACTTAATATTTTCAACATTTTATGTCTAACTCTATATGTCGATTGTCCCATTGTGTGTCGGAAATATATCTCAATTGATACGTTTAGCTCCTGTGTGTATGCATCTTAAAAATTAAGGTGTACCACCGACATAAAAACCGCTGCTACATACATTTGAGAAAGAACGACAAAATACGACACTGCATCAATTTTACGGTAACTATAAATAATCAGCTGACCGATACGAGGAGAATGCAGCTAAATTGACCGAAGATAAATTTGTGCTGTCTCATGAATTTAGATGTCAATTTCTCTAATTTTTGTGATATTTCTCGATCGGTGTAAGAAAAATATTTCTCTCACTAGTAAAATATCTGTTCTCGGCAAACTTGTTCATCCCTCTGAAATAAATAGAACCCTGCAATTTACACTGGTATAATGAAAAGCTCTGCACAAGTTCGAACTTTATCTTTTCATTTATAACCCAGGGTTAAGTAGTGTTGTAGTTTATGTTTGTAATGGTCAGTCGATTGAGATCTGTCTTAGTTTGGTCAAGGGATCTCAAATGTTGACTGAGATGGAAGTTTGGTTCCCATTCACTACAATCGCCGTTCATTTATTGTGAAACGGCTGTTTTGACTTGCCAACATACTTTTTACTATATTTACACTGCAGAAGATACACAGCATTTGTAGTCTTACAATTAACATTGCAAAATATGGTGTAATTCTTATCAGTTGAGTGACTGCTAAAAGTCTGGGTATTCAAAATTTGTTTGCAAGTCAGACATCGTTTGTTTACAAACTCTTGCAAGAGCCAACAGACGAATATCCTGCTTTCGAGGATAAATCAGCTCGTACCACCAAGTCTTTAAGGCTTTTGCATGTTTTGGGCCTACGTAAAGCCAGTACAGGTGACGCGGGAAAGATGCTGGATAGTTTATGATGTTTCTCGGATTCTTTTTAATTTTTACGGATAAGGCCGGATAACTTTATAAATTTGGATTGATAAGTCAACAATAAACGCAACCTATTGCTAATGCTGATTTATCCTCTAAAACGAGCCCTTTATATGTGGGTTCTTGCAAAGGTTGCTGAAACAAACGATGTCTTACATGCAAACAAATACTGAATACCAAGACTTTTAACTGTCGCTCCATTGGTACGGAATACATCATACTGTATATTGGTTTGCAAAGCTAGACATGCTGTTCATCTTCTAAAGTGTAAATAGGGTTATCACTATGTAATTGGTTCACAAACGAGTGAACGGCTATCGAAGCGACTATGAATTCAAGCTAGACCTCCCTCTCAGCCGACATTTGAGATTCTCTGCCACACTAAGGTAGATCTTACTCAACTGAATATTACAATCATAGACCACAAAATTGCTTGGTCTAGGAAGGATAGATTCACTCGGGAAAGATTAATTATACCAGTGTAAACTGTAGGGTTCTATTCATTTAGGAGGTATGCACTAGTTCGCAGTCAGGTTCATTTATTGAACTTTTGTCAAAATGTATGTAAGGTGAACTATTATTACATAGACTTAGACTTATCACCGAGTCTGTCCGTCCATGGGCAAAACGAGGTGATATTTTTCAAATACCGTGAATCAAACGAACGCATACACAGATATAACTATGATATGAATATCTATTAATATTTTGAATAACAGATATGCTTCATCAGTATTTATTTTCATTGTTTGAATTATTATCAAACTGCCATTTATTTTGGATGTTTAAATACACAGTCTGTGTTGTTATTACACTACTGTTGTCAAATTTGAAATATAATACCATCTTAGATCGCTCAGTGCTTTGTATTAGAAATGTATTTCCACACTATCGTTGTTGTAACATCTGAACTGTCTTCACATGTGCAAGTTTTTAAGTGTACCAATTCAATTCATATATTACTATTTTTATTTAAAGCATATCGTTGCAGTCTCTGTTGTAGATAGCTAAGTATATAAACTAAGTCATGTTTCTAATTATTTTTCATTCGTACAATCCTCGTTGTGTTCGGTTTTAACTGTTGTATTGTTTAAATTTCTCAAGATTGTTATAGTTTAATCAAAATAGATTGATACGATTCATTTTACATTATAATCATACTGATGAAGTATATCATTCTGTTATCAAAAATATTAAATGATATGTACCTGTTTTTTTTTTTTTTGTTATGAATGTTGTATTGTACACTTTTTATGCGTTTTTTTATTACATATGTATATCATATTTATATCTGTTTGTGTGTTAGTTTGATTCACGATATCGGAAAATATCACTTGGTTTTGCCCATTGACGAGCAGACTCGGTGATAAGTCTAAGTCTATGTAATAATAGTTCACCTTACATAATGTTGCTTTTAAATGAGTCATCTTACTTAAATTGGACAACACGACACCGGTATCATCCAAAAAGCCTGTGAACTAACATAAACTATACCTCTTGTAGAAAATGATAACTGCAATAATCACTGCTTACGCTAGGACGACTGTTATAATCAGTGCAATCATTAGAATTTCTGAAAATTATGAAAACATATATTACCCAGTTGAATGGTTATTTAAAAAGATAACTTTAAAAAGTACAAACCATTTATGATAATAACAACATTGGTATTAATTTTACTGACTACATTTGACACCCATCGGGACTAACAGTGCACCAGCAAATCTATTAACCAAATGATATTTATAAATGTCTCTTCATTGATGTTCGGGACCAAAATATGTGTGAAAAGAAAAACCAATCAGAAATGTTGAGGAGCCGATAATGACAAAAAATAAAACGTAAAGCAATAAAAATACAAAACATTTAACAAACCGTGTAGATAATTCTTCAATCCCTCTTTGATAAGAACATAGAGAATTGTTTTTGTCGTTAACCTCATATTGGTATGTGTCATTGGATTATCGAACAGAACTACGTATTTTGAAAATAAACTTACCATTGGTCCTGTTTTCTTTTTTCTCAGACCCAGTAGATATTTTAACCGTTATTGTAGATAGTGTTTCATAGGAAAATGTCGCCGTTATTGTAGATGTTTGTTCCTGGGGAGATGTTATATCTCTATCATCACATAATGCTGGTAATTTCTCGGTGCATGGCCTGACAAGCCAAGTTACTTTATGGTTCGGTTTTCCTATTGATACAGCTATACAATATGTTTGGTTCAAATCTGCAATTTAAGTAGATGCTGCATTAAACATATGCATGTTAAAGGTGTTCAAACTTTTGACATTAATTATACTTGGTTACTTATTTACTTTTAGTCATGTAAACATGGATGTATTTGCAAAGACCAGTGGCACTGTTCACAGAAAATCTTATGATAAAAATAAATTAAGTTATATTGAAGTATTCTTGACTCTAAATCTAAAGATCTTTTGTGAAAATGATTGGAGGTTCTGATCAAGGATTTAGAGAAGTGAGTCAATAGGTAAGCCAACGTTTTAGAGATACTTGTAAAAGCCTAAGAATTTATCATGTATGAATCTCCATAAGAGGCCGGGCTACCCGTTCCTATTTAAATCCGTCTTTGAAGTCGTGCAAACATGATTGACATCGGAGTATGTCCCGTTTTACCAGAATATTCTCAACTTAACAAATTCGCAAATGCTACATTAGTTTTGTATGTTATTTGATCTTTGACTATTGTTAAACTTTTCTTCAGTAAAATATACTTCCATAACACTAAAAAATATAAAAAAAACACGTTATACATTCCTTTGTCCAAAGTGCTTTTCTGGATTTACCTGGATCATAAAGCAAATTCCCCACCGAGAATCATAATTGTTATCAGAGGTACCAGGATTATAATTTAGTACGCCAGACGCGCGTTTCGTCTACAAAAGAATCATCGGTGACGCTCATATCAAAATATTTATAAAGCCAAACAAGTACAAAGTTGAAGAGCATTGAGGATCCAAAATTCCAAAAAGTTGTGCCAAATATAAGCCATATAATTAAATTTACAGTAATAAATGATACCATGTCACCGAGTCAATACCGAGTAGATTCAATAGAGGATAAAACACATTTTATATGAAAATGTCAAAACCAAGAGCCTGCATCCAGTTTTATCGTTTGAATTTGTTTCACCTATCGTCATGTTTGGGCCTTTTTACAGTTGACTTCTACTATACGGTATGCGTTTTAATCAATGCTGATAGCTGTGTAGTGAACATTTGGATATTTAACAAAAAAAAAATGTCTTTTGTTTGATTGTCTTCGTAGGCAATGTTGATCAAGTTGTTTTATTGTTTTTAATTAGTTTTTAATTTTTATGATAATTATTTACATCGATTTTGTAATGACAAAATATCAGAGATTCACATCATTTTTGTACCTTATGGAACTCATACATGTAGATACACATACAGCAACAACCAATAAATAGTTACCAATCATAATACTTAACATCGTAGCGTCATTGTTTTGTATAATATGTAGAGTAGTAAAACATTCGTTCCTATTTCAATCTGTTATATAATAACAAACAAATATTCAGATTGAAAGTCTGGCAGAAATTAATTTGCATTCTAACTATGATGAATAATATAAATAACAAAACACCCGTAGAGATTATAGAGAGTTTTAATGCATTCCTCTTTTCTTGAATACAGGTAAAATTTCAAATAGGTACCGTTAATGTTATAGTAAATTAGTAAATATATGCATTATAGGGACAGAAGAATTCGGTCTACAGGGTGGATTACAAAGAGGATATATTTATAGCAGCTAATTATGGCAAGTTTTATATATATTACATTTTCACTGAAATGCAGTCCTCTCATCTAGGTTTCTTGCTTATTCTCGGGATTAATTTTTACTAGGTGAATGAAAAACAAAATTATTGTCGGTTGCTGAACGTCCAATGGCAAATATTTCATGCATGTTCAGGACGAAAACAAGTTAACAATAAATACAATAGAAAAAAAGAATAACACCGCAATCTATTTTATTTCAAATGTATAGTATCACTTAAAATGTATTCTTATGTTGTACTGTTATACCACTTTCCCAGGTTAGGGGGAGGGTTGGGATCCCGCTAACATGTTTAACCCCGCCACATTATTTATGTAAGTGCCTGTCCAAAGTCAGAAGCCTGTCATTCAGTGGTTGTCGTTTGTTTATGTGTAACATATTTGTTTTTCGTTCATTTTTTTTTATATAAATAAGGCCGTTAGTTTTCTCGTTTACATTGTTTTACATTGTCTTATCGGGGCCTTTTATAGCTGACTATGCGGTATGGGCTTTGCTCATTGTTGAAGGCCGTACGGTGACCTATAGTTGTTAATGTCTGTGTCATTTTGGTCTGTAGTGGACAGTTGTCTCATTGGCAATCATACCACATCTTCTTTTTTATATAATAATATGAACAAACGAAGAAATTAACGTGGTGCAATCAGTTAAATTATTTTTTTGTCTATCAGAACTTTCAAGAGATTGATATTCTTTACCCAAACGGTACCAGCAGAATATCCCCTTTTTCTGTTTTCTGTTTTTTTTCTATAAGATCGTGTCGCTCTTTTGTCGTTTATTTGTGCAATGATGTCCCTTGTGGTTTTTATTGTTACCGAAACATAATTTTGTGTCCCGATTTCCTTTTGAAAAAAAATCTTCTTTTTTTCTTTTATAAAACGATCAGTACAAACAAAGTGCGAATTAGACACACGGTAGTTTTGTTGCTTTATATTCATATTTAAGCAAAAATATTAGACTTAAATAAATTTTAAATCAACGCCGAAACCTAAATATTATAAAAACTATAATTGTAGTCTCTTAGTTTATGACGCAAGTTCTAGATTCGCACTGTGTACACAGAATAAGGTTTAGGTTGTTTAAGGTCCTTGTATTGCGGCAGGATCTATCACATTTTAGAAGCATAACGTTATTGCTTTTTTATTTAATTGTAGTTGAAAATGATGTTAGGAAGAATAAGAGTAACACCAGAAGTCAATTTTAATAACCAAAGAAGGACGAGGTTAAATCTTTTGAAAAATGAAATTCATAAAAGCAACAAAAACAAGACATACAACTAGCATAATAAACCATTTGAATTACAGAGACAACTCAAAAACGTGTTAAAATCAATTTGAACGTGATTTTATTTCTGAAGTTTTGATGAGTGCCAAAATTATTGTATTGGAAGCTGACTTTAATCAAATGTTGTATTTTTAATTGTCATTTGTTCTTTGGTTGTATTTTTGTTCACACGATGAAAAACAATAGGGGGAATTAATAGTATGTACTTCAGAAAGAGGAGGGCTATTCTTTAAAATATTGGACAGTTAAAGGTAACATAATGGTTTCGTACAGATAAATGATATTCCAATCACTGAAATAAAGAACGGGAAAAACAATAGACTGACGTCACAACAATGTTTTAATCAGGGTTTACATACATATATCGTGCTTTCATTGGAAAATGCCAAAACACATGTAGTCTACTCAAGACTTATCAGTTGATCTCTAATGGGAACATTGCGGATGTCAAATAATCTTATCTATAAAATTTAGAATGGGAATGGGAAACATGTCAAAAAGAAAACAACCCAAAAAATACGAGCAGATAACATCCGAGGGCTATCAACACACAAAAAAAGATGAGGGCCTCAGCTGACACCTAAGTGAAAAAGTGTACTAGTTCAGTGAAATTGGACGTCACACTTAACTCCAAAACAAATTAAAAACTAGAATTAAAAAACATACGAGACTAACAAATGCCAGAGGCTCCTGACATGTGGTAGCCGCAAAAAATGCACCGGGTTTAAACATGTTTGTATTCAGATATCGCAGATCAAATTTATTCGTTCATTGTTTAATCATACGTTTTTTGATTGAGTTAAGTCTGCCAATTGATATTTTATCGTATGTTTTTCTTTGTTGTGATGTCTTGCTATTGTTTCAGAAAAAGGGAGAAGGTTTGGATCCATTAAAACGTTTAATCCCGCTGCAAATGTTTGCACCTGTCCTAAGTCAGGAATCTGATGTACAGTAGTTGTCGTTTTTTTATGTAATATATACGTGTTTCTCGTTTCTCGTTTTGTTTATATAGATTAGACTGTTGGGTTTCCCGTTTGAATGGTTTAACACTAGTAATTTTGGGGCCCTTAATAGCTTGTTGTTCGGTGTGAGCCAAGGCTCCGTGTTGAAGGCCGTACTTTAACCTATAATGGTTTACTTTTTAAATTGTTATTTGTATGGAGAGTTGTCTCATTGGCACTCACACCACATCTTCCTATATCTATTTGTGAGATCATAACTCTCCTATACCACTAGCCAATTTAGAATAAAGGAACACACAGCAATGTGTACACTACAACTCAGTTGAACAGAAGCCGGTGTCTGATGTCAGAATAATGAACAAACGAAACTAGGCAAAAGGCCAATGATACATACATTAACAAAGGATTACTAGCATTTACTGACATGCCAGCTCCAGACCTCAATTGGTTAGATTGAAAGAGTATGTCTTCATCATATGAAAATCAGCATAATCAATCAAATAAACTCTTCCCTGTTGTCATTCTCAATTCTTTTTTTCAGCCGAATCTTTTTAATTTTGCTTGGAAACATAATGAGAATGCAGCATAAGCACCGCATATCAATTAATTTAAATATTAGTCAGAACACGTTGAACGATAGAAAAAAAAAAGGTGAAAAAAATTGCTGATACGAGGGTGTTAATTTAGATAACATTTATTTTTAATGTCACCCTGTCTTCAAGATCATTTAAAAGTCGGAAATAAAAGACAATGCTTAGGTTCTACGTCTTGGCTTGGCTCAGATTCTTTCATTTGACCGTAAAAAAAACCCAAAAAACATCTTGTTTCATTTCTGTTGATTTCGAACACCCATAACGTTGTTATGGAAGTCACGTCATATAAAGTACTTTAAATAAAATTTATCTGTAAAAGACAATCATTTTATGAAATTTAGTATAATGAATTAAATAACACATAGTCGAGAGGACAATAGAGCAGATTGATACACCTCGAAAATGCTTCGCTGCGGTTGACAATGTTTTCTCGGGGTAAAAATCTACTCTATCACCTTCTCAGCTATGTGTTATTAATAAAACTGACGGCCCTATATTAACTCGATTTGGTTTTTTTTTACATTTCGTCCTTTTATAGCTTTTTATGGTATGTTTTGTAGTACGTGTGTTGTTTGTTGTTAAAAGCCATACGACTATCTGTTGATATTATTTGTAACATCTACAAAAAAGTATACTGCATTTTCTTTCATGGGAGTTAGTTATCTCACTTTCAATAATGACACATTATCTTAAATTTATATAAACAGAAAAATAAAAAAGTAAACTATATACAATACATAACATACATGCATAATCAGAAAATGTTATGTCCTTTTCTAATAGCAACAAAAGGATTCAATCCATAACAAATACTATAAATAATAATAAATAGTCATACCTACAACTTTCCGGATTATTGGTCTCCGTATATTTGCTAGCCAGAAATTTCCTCTGACAAATCTTTTTAACTGTTTGTAACCGGTATACGAAAAAAGATAATGCGGAGAACACTGTTTGGTAGAATTTATCCAATCACTTTTAAAGCCTAGACGGATGCCAGTTTCTGAATTTTGAGAATAAAAAACATAGGACTTATATTGTACCAAAATGCACAAAAATATATTCATATCATGTACATACTCAATAGTGTATTTTATGGACGGTTTTCTGTGTATTACCACCAATAAACATATGGTTGCGTGTTTCAAAGCACCACTTCTTCTTATTTTGTTTTCTATAAGATACTTTAAAAACATAAGTTACACGGTTACTAACTCTTGTACACATGGAACAAAGGGTTAAACATTCTATCGCTCAACTTCCAGTAATGGTTATTATCCTATATACAAAGGTATGTGATGCTGGGGAGAATACAGAAATACTCATGCCAAGTATTACTTTCTTTCAAACAAAGATAAATTTTGCATAATTTTTTGAAAGAGCACATTTCACAAACTCTTATAGGGAAACATTGGTTTTAAACCATAAAAGATCAACTCAAAAGTGAACATTATATCCCGAAATTAGAAAGACCCAAAAGGTCTCAATCAATGCTTAAACGATCTTTTATTAGTCACAGAGGTTTTCATGCTGCAAGTTACATGACTGAGTGAAATCATATCTTAAGTTTTTGTAGATTCTATTCGCAGATTCTCTTTGTAGCAAATAAGGTATAAGGTCAGTTAGTTGCATTTAAAGAAAAGAACTAATGGCAAAAATTCAAATTCGCACGCTGAACATGTCAAATCAGAATAAATGAAAATATGAAACAAAAATATCCAGGAAAAATGCGTACAAATTGAAAAGACTTTTAATTATACCATTGAATTCAAATTTCAATGAATGAAACGAAGAGCGGTTTAAAATATCCTTACCTGTTGTACACAGTGCATCTAAAGTGTTCGGGCATTGGATGGCTCTAAAGAAATAGCTGATGTCTTCAGTATTAAATACTCCTAAACAATTTCCGGGCCCAGGCTGATTAGTGATTGTCCCTGAATATGGAGTATTATAAAAGGAAATTAAAATGAAATCATAAAAGTACTATATTATCTCAATTTTCAATGAAATTACAAATATTACCTGACAAAACAAGAAAATGATATGATATTGCCTACATATGCTCTACGAACAGTTCTTGATGACATGATCAATCGTTTCACTTAAAACAAGATAACATTTCAAAGGAAACCGTTGTCCAAATAATACTTTTTTTGTGACAGTCACTTCGAACTTCAACCTTACATTTAACATGTTTCTCTTCTCTATTTCTTTCATATTTACCAAAAACATTTTGTTCATGAAACATAGACTGACTTACAGACGGACTAACATACGTGTCGTTTTGTTTATCATGTTTATAATTGATGCGATTCCTTGTTGATTTGTTTGATATATTCATAATGAATTCTTATCATCAACGTACATAGTCTGTGATACGTATGGTGTTCATAATTTTGTATAAGCCCTTCCTATTGAGCTGATATTTCTTTATTTTGTAAAACATATTTCCGTACTCCAAGACTGTATTTATACATTACATTATTACATTAGTATTTACATTGTGTCATTGTGTCATAGATTTACTACATTCGTTAAGCGTATGTTCACTAGATTAGATAATATGTCTTTTGATTGAGTTTAGACATATTTTTATGATATTTGATAGTTTGTCGTCTTATGTTGTGGTGTAACACTTTTGTTTCAGGTATGGGTGAAGGTTTGTACATATTATAACGTTTGAACCCACTGCATTCGTGTGCACCTGTCCTAAGTCTGGAACCTGATGTTTAGTGGTTGTCGCTTGCTGGTGTGGTTCTCGTTTCTCGTATAGTATATAAAAAGAACGTTTTCCTGTTTGAACGGTTTTACACTTATCATTTCTGTAGCTTTTTATAGTCTGTTGCTTGGTGTAAGCAAAGCTCCGTGTTGATGACCGTACACACTTGGATGGAGAGTTCTCGCATTGGGACTCATACCACATCCTCTTAAATATATTATCTTTACTGAACATATGTAGGTTTACAATAGAAGTCTGTTCATATTCAAATATTCACATAATGATTCACACACGGATTTGGTCATTCGAGGAGGCTTTCACGGTAACAGGAACGTCTTGGATTTTTTACCAAACGAGAATGTAGGAAATGGAACATAGATAAGGGGATTGCTTGTGCTAATAATATCAGCAGCAATGAAACACTACAGTATAAACAGAAGAGGCGAAATAGGTGCGTTTTCCTCAACATACAAATGCCGCATTCACTTACCTTTCCCGTTTGATCAGTGCTAATTCGGGTTTCAGTACAAGACATTTACAGTTTTAAGGGATGTATTTCTTCTCTCAAACATAATTATTGAAGAAAAAAAAAATATTTGCTTGTGTTAATTTGCATAACAATAAAGATTATTATTTCAGTTTGACTATCAAATGGCAAGATACTGATGAAGGGTATTAGTTATCCGAAATATTGATAATCTTTTTCGTGATTTTATTTTTTTGTGGTGTTGTTGTATCGTTTTAGAACGGCTCATTATAGAAGTTATATATATTGGTACCACTTACCTTTTTTGTAAATAATAAAATCATATGGACTAATTTTTGCATTAGCACAGAATAAAAATTTGTCTTCCTTGCACTGTTCTGTTGCATTCTGTTTGCATATTGATCCATCTCTTTCAATGTCTGTTGCATTCACATTCAAACACACACAACTGGCTTGCTGATGTACATGAATAAAATAAGTTAAAAATAGGTAATGTTTATATGACAAGTAAGCGACATTAATGTCATGCAATTACTTTATATTCGTTGAATGATGAACGAAATAAAGATTAAAACTATGATCCAAATAATATTATAATACTTTATTCCGTAAGTAAATACAGATCACAGGATTAAACAGATTTACACATTATATAGTTTACATATACATATACATCATTAATGTCATAAAAATATCTAACATATAGAGGAGAATGGCATACAATTCGTATTAACGGTACATAACAAACAATCAAGTGTAACGAATTTTCTCTGCTTCATAAAGGTATTTACCTAGATTATTTAACTCCTTGACATATCTTACAGATAATAACTGAACAAGTTTGAAAATAGATGGTTTACTGTATGGTTTACTGTAATAATATATCTTACATGTAATGTAATTACTTCTGACATGTACATATGTATCACACACTTATATAAAATGATATTCGTCTTCATTAACTTTTTAATACTCATAGTACAGACACGATCATTTCTGGAAATATTAAAGTATCTTCCAGTTTCTACATTGAGTGAATGTGAATTGATTCTATATTTAGTTTCAAATGACTGAAATTAACTGTTCAATGGTCGGTTCATATAAAATTGCAAAGTATGTCCATCATGTAAATATTAATACAAATTACATTTTGAAGTATTTTCAAAAAATGGCAAGCCTTCAGCTACATAATTATCAACCATTCTTTTTTTTACGTTCATGTAAAAACAGTTGACTATTTCCAACACTTTGTTCTAACCATATACCATTAAATCCATACTTGATTAGTATGTCTCTTATCTTACAACTCCGGATGAGTTGATCATTCGATTTTACAAAACTACACACCTTCATAAGTACTCTTCAATATACAATTATTAGATTCTAATAACTTCAACCAATAACGTACCATTCTTACATATCTATTTACATACAATGGTTAATGCCCAAGTTAAAAATACACCATATGATTCACAGTCCCTTTTCTTACTTTCAAATTGTTTTTAACTAATACAAATGAAGTGTTTCTATATCAGATCCCTTATGAAAATCCCATATTTCACAACCATAATTCACAACACGTGTTAAATATGTATCAAATAATAATATCAAAGTCTCAGTATTATAACAAGTATCATACATCTATCTCAATAAACAAAATGTAGCCCTTTTTACCCTGTTCAGATATTTTTCTATGTTACATTAAAAGTATTGTTCTAATTTAAAAACACATCAAGATATACAAACTGATCACATATTTCTATCATTTTGCTATTTAAATACCCTTTATCATTCTCTTTCAGTAAACCTCTGTTACGAAAAACAACTATTTTGATTTTTTCTTAAATCAATGTCAAACATCTTATATAAACTATCCTATACAGTAACTATATTTTTTTGAAATCCAGAAATACTTTCACTGAAGAAAACTGTCTCATCAGCATTCATAAAAAGATAAGCTTTTTGCTTCATATGGTTTTATTGCTTGTTTAATTAACTCAATTTATATGTCCTTAACATAGATTGCGTATAAAATGGCGATGATGATTCGCCCTGAATTAGGCCAACATAACATTGGAAAAAAGTCTGAAAATTAACCATCTTATTCAACACAAGCTTTTACCTTTGAATGCATTGATTTAATAAGATTCAAAAGGTTTCCACTAATACTGCATGTCAACATTTACGTAAAACGTACGCTTGGTAAGGTTATGTACAAATTACATTTGATTATTTGACTTTTGTTTTGAAGGATCACAAGTTGTAAACATTAGGATTGAGGCAGATGTGAAGATAATTTATGAATGTAGTTATCTTGGAATACTATTTAGTAGGACCATATATATTGCATTATGGATAAAAAAAGCAAGCCAAGAAGGCAACAATAACGATGTATGAAGTTTTTAAAATTTTGTAAATTGTAACATGTGTATTACCAATGTTATTTCAACTGATCGGTCTTACGTTTTAATTTGAATAAGGAATGTTTATTTGAAGATGTGTGTGATAAGGATGATTGCCGTTATATCAGTCTAATCAAAGGATTTAACATAATTATGACTAGACATTTAATTGGTGAGTTTATCCTAAAACATATCCTGCGCATACATGACCAAATTAGACATGAATGGAATTCACGTATTTTAAATTCACACAAACCTATAGGTAATAAATTATCTAAAAACACGTTGAGTTTGAAAACATTTTGAATATAATAGAGGATAAAAATATCAATACATTTTGTTAGTTCAAAAAATAATTTATATATACCTATGGAAACAGGACAGTTTGTGCAAATGATAGAGATAAGATTGTTTACAATGTGACGCTCTATGAGGCGCATGTTTCTGAATGTTGAAAAATTTGTAATTCAATTCTTAAAAAGGAATGCCGGTGTGGTAAATGTATCTTTGTCTTACCATTATCACATTACTGACTGATTTATAGGTCGGTACCGTCACAAACTGCGTTGCAAATGATTAAAGCGTCTAGAAATACGAGTATTATGCACCCATTTTAATTATTTCACAATTTCCCCGTTTTACATCAATTTTGACAGTAGGATGAAAGTGTGTCTTTAAAAATCTGAAGACTATGTTTCCTCTCTCTTTTAGATGGAGATTTTGTTGTTCATGTTGTTGTGCAGTTATATTTAGTGTAAAGATAAAATTATTATGATTTTGAAAAGTTTGAAAATAAAATGATAGTCCCATTATTTCATAGCATTAATTACACCTCTTATTGTCGTTGGTATATCTAGTCTTCGGTATGGTGTGTTTTCTATAAATATTTTTAATTTTTCGGTTTATGTAATGTAATGGTGTTTCTATACGTCTTGATACATGCACGAAAAGTCATAATAATATTTTTAAGTGGTTTATGAACAAATCAAGTTTTGCCTGTAGACATGGTAAATATTTTCTTAGAATTGATGCTGCACTGTACTTTACATTTTACACAATTCAGCAATAAGTTTTCAGGAAAGTGAATAACAGCTGTCGTATACTTTTAAATTAGACAGAAAATATTTCCTTAGGACTCAATTAAGATCTCAAAGCTTTTATATATTTTTTGTATTACTATGCGATGAATAATGCTGAAACTCATCTTTTAGTCGCTAAAAATCAGTGTTTATCAAAATGGCCGTTACAAATCGTTTCATGATATAAATATAGAAATATAAATATTTTTAACTATGTTTGTTCAAAAATCAGTTTCAGGCCTAGTTCATAGTATCGTTAAATGCCAGCTTTATTTGACGATTACTATCTTAACAAGAGTTCCATACCTCAAATCAAAGAGGGACGAAAGGTAACAGAGGGACGAAAGGTACCAAAGGGACATAAGACTAGTATTCATACTTTGTACTATGACTAGTGTTTTGAGAGCTATCTTATTATGTAAAAAAGTATTTGTATTCAACGAATATCAAAACCTTATAAAGCAAGAACACATGTGCATTAGAAGACGTAATTGACCATGTGTTTCAAAAATTGTGTAAGAATAGTTCTTAATGCTTATTGGCAGACACATGCATGATATCTTCTAAGGTCCATCATAGTTTATAAAAGAACTATATTAAACAGACAAATTGATATCATTCACCAACAAACTGAAAAAAAGATTACCTCAGATAAATAAAAGAAAAAAATAATAGAAAACATGCAAAAAAGTAAAAGTATCATGTTTACGTCTGTTTAGATAATAGTGAACATATATGAATTAACAACTTTAAAATAATTGTATCTACTATATATAAAAAGTAGTATTTTGAATTTTGAGAAAGAAACAATTAATTTTTGCTTTATTCATGATTATTCAGAAGGTCATTTTTGTAGAATATCGTAATAAGGTGGTCATTATGATTTCGCAGTCAATTTAGATCTCTTTGTTTTCATCATGTTGACACAGGTAGATGTGAACGAGAGCTTGAAAATGAGAGACGCAATGATTGTGTGTGTCCCGATTTATATAACCTTTACACCTTAATAGTTATTGTTTTTATTTATTGTGGACACAAAACATTAACTGATTGAAGACTCTTTTGGTGTTGTTATATGCAAATTTTGTTATTTGTGTGCTGTTCCTATTTCCTGGTCATAATAGTTATCAAAGGTACCAGGATTATGATTAAGTACGCCAGATGCGCGTTTCGTCTCATAAGCCTCATCAGTGACGCTCAGATCAAAATAGTTTAGACAAACAAGTAGAAAGTTGAAGACCATTGAAGACCCATCTCACTTCACAAGTGGTATGATTCAATTCATTTTGATCATGTTATTTTGATAACAAAACATTATGGATTACGTCCCAACTAATGGACAATTGTAATGTAATACAAGTAGTATAATAAGATAGATTCTATTACGTCATATCACTTCCGCCATCAGATGAGAAGCACTGCGCAACCGCAACCTCAGTGTACTGTCAACTTTCGTTGAGGACTGACGTGTGTTAGTAACCTCGTATTGCAACCTTGAAAATTGATTTGTTATTTAATTATATGACTTCGAGGAAGTCAATTAATAAATTTATTGAAGATTTAATGTGATTAAATCTGGTTTATAATTTTTTATAGAAATTATTTTCATTCTCGTGTGGGTTTGAGATTACTATTCTGTAAACAAATATGGCGGACGCCATGATACAGTCTCGTGATAAGAAATCAGAGAAAACGCCTGATAAGAAGGCATCAAGTGTAGACGATGACTATTTAAGATTAGAGGATGAAGATGCTTTACTCTTTGATAAACCAAAGGAGGCTAAAACAAGGTCGAAAACTTCCAAGGCTTCGTCCAAGTCTGCTGCTCAGGGTAAGCCCCCTTCCTCGAGTACGCCGTCCACTTCTAAAGCAAAGTCTAGTACTAGTAGTGTCAGTGGTGACGCTAATAATAACAATGAAATGCTAGATATATTGAAGCAGATAAGATCTGAACAAGTAAAAACCAACAGTAGGGTTGATGACATGCACAAGAGAATAGACGCTCTTTATGATGATGAATATCAATATGATGATGAAAATCAAAACGAGTCTGATTGTTATGATGACGCTTGTGACGAGGTCCAAGCAGATAATGAAAAAAGGGATGAACCCCCTAGTAAGAAACAAAAATCTGACTCTTGTGAAGAGACAAGATTTGCTAGCATGAGCAAAAAATTTAGGTCTGGTGAAAAGTATGCACCATCTATTAATGAACAGTTGGCTAATAATATAACTGATATTTTTAGAAATGGGATTTCTTCTGAGAGATTTTCAGATCTCATGAAAGATGAGAAACTTCAGAGACCACAAAATTGTGACGGTCTCGTTACTGTTCAAACTGACCAGGTTATTTGGGATATTTTAAGTCCCGAGACTAAAACAGTCGATAACAAAATGAAAACTATTCAGTCTGTAGTTGTGAAGACAGCTACTGTCATGGCTAAAGTTATTAATAAACTAGATTTAATGTTAGAGAAAGAGGAGTGTACTGAGCATAGTAATATGTTAGACGACTGTATGGATTCACTCGCTCTGATGGGGCATGCTAACAGATTAGTATGCTTGATGAGAAGAACTCTCATGAAGTATGATATCATTGGTGAATATGGACATTTGCTGAATGCTACAGTCCCTTATGATAAAAACCTATTTGGTGGTGATGTGGTCAAAACTGTTGATGATATTGGCAAGTGTAGTAGAATATCAAATAAAATCCGAGGAAGGGGTGGTTTCAACAGTGGCTTTAATAGAGGCGGTCGTAGACCTTGGTATTTTAGGATCTCTGGTAGAGGCACAGGCCGTGGTAGAGGTATCGGCCGTGGTAGAGCATCTCGTGCAGGCTCAGATAAGACTGGAGAATCAAAAAACTCCAGGTGGACTCACAACAAATACAGATATTAAAACCTGATGTTGTGAGTATAAATTTTGTAGCAGGTAGATTGAAAAATTATATAAATAAATGGGAAGAAATTACTTCAGACAGTAATATTTTAGATATTGCTCATAAATGTCCCATTGAGTTTATTGATGGTATACATCCTATTCAAAATCAAGCAACTATTAGAAACATAGTAGCAAATGATAATAATACTAGAATAATAGATGCAGAAATTCAAAATTTACTGAATATTAAAGTAATTGAAAAGGTAAAATCTATTGAAGGAGAATATATTTCACCAATATTTGTGACACCAAAAAAGAATGGTGAATATCGGATGATACTAAATTTAAAAAAGTTAAATGAACATGTAGAGTATCACCATTTTAAAATGGACACTTTTGAAATGGCATTGCATTTGATAAAACAAAACTGTTACATGGCTAGTGTCGATCTGCGCCATGCTTATTATTCAGTGCCCATTGATGAGCAATATCAAAAATATTTGAGATTTATTTGGAAAGGTTCTATTTATCAATATACTTGCTTACCAAATGGGTTGGCAAGTGCACCACGTTTATTCACAAAACTTATGAAAGTGGTATATGCTACACTCCGCAGATCAGGTCATATCAATATAGGTTATATTGATGATTCTTTATTGATAGGCGATACAATTGCAGAGTGTAGTCTAAATATCCAAGATACTGTGAAATTGGTATCTGATTTGGGATTCATAGTACATGAGAAAAAATCTGTTCTTATACCTACAAAGAAAATTCAATTTTTAGGGTTTTTGATAGACTCTGAAAAAATGATTGTCACTTTAACACTAGACAAAAAAGAAATGATACATGAAGAAAGTCAAAAATTACTTTCAAAACAAATCTCTAAAATAAGAGAAGTTGCTAGTTATATAGGCTTGATAATCTCAAGTTTTTCTGCTGTTGATTATGGTCAACTGTATTATAGAGATATTGAAATAGAAAAAATACATGCCTTAAAGATGGCTAAGGGCAATTTTGATGTCAATATGGAAATAACTGATAAAATGAAAAAAGAAATTATTTGGTGGTCATGTAATATTTATACACAGTCCAGAGTTTTGGACAGAGTTAATCCACAAATTATTTTACAAACTGATGCTTCACTCTCTGGCTGGGGAGCAGTACTTATTGACAACAAAACAGGAGGTAGATGGACCCCTGATGAACAAAAATATCATATAAATTATTTAGAATTACTAGCAATTTTGTATGGTTTGAAATCATTTGAATCTCAATTAAAATGTTTTACACATGTGAAAATATTAACTGACAATACTACAGCAGTAAGCTATGTCAATAAAATGGGTGGAATTAAGTCAATATGTTGTAACACTATTGCAAAATCTATTTGGTTTTGGGCAAAGAAACACAATGTGTGGCTCACTGCTAGCCACATTGCTGGAACTGAAAATACTATTGCTGATGCTGAATCTAGAAAGTTCAATGATCAAGTTGAATGGCAGTTAAACAAAGACATTTTTTGTGATATATGTGAACTGTGGGGTGACCCCCAAATTGATTTATTTGCATCTCGCCTAAACTCACAATTGAAAAGGTTTTGTTCATGGAAACCTGACCCTGATGCTAGTTTTATAGATGCTTTTTCTATAGACTGGAGTGACTTTAAATGCTATTTATTTCCTCCTTTCAGTTTACTAGGCAGATGTGTACAGAAGATCTTGAAAGACAAGACAACAGTTATTTTAGTAGCGCCGTTATGGCCGACTCAAGCATGGTTTACTCTGGTGATGCAGATGTTAATCGATACACCCATACTGGTTATAGCAAGGAAAGATCTACTGACTCTTCCTTACAAAGACACTGTCCATCCATTGAACAAAACATTGAATCTAATGATATGTCATGTATCAGGAAACAGTTTATTGACAGAGGAATTTCGACAAAAACTGCCAGCATCATGTTATGCTCTTGGAGAAAAAGCACTAAAAAACAGTACAAAGTATTTGTCAAAAAGTGGTTTTCTTACTGTCGTGAAAGGAAAATTAGTGAAGTTCAAATTTCTATAAATATAGTGCTTGATTATTTGACTATTTTATATGAAAATGGTCTTGGCTACAGTTCCATAAATACAGCAAGATCTGCTCTTTCTGCACTAGGTTTAGTGATAGATAATGTCCTTGTAGGAGCACATCCTTTAGTAGTCAGATTCATGAAAGGAGTTTATAATCTTAGACCTACAAAATCTAAGAACATTTGTGTATGGGATGTATCATTAGTTTTGAACTACTTGAGAAAGCTTTCACCTGTAAATATGTTAACTTTACAAGAAGTAACGTTGAAGCTCGTTATGTTGATAGCATTAACAAATGCTACTCGTGTACAAACACTGAAGTTTTTAAGTGTTGACTGTATGGAAAAATTGAGGGATGAATTTGTTTTTCATTTAGATGTTTTATTAAAACAGTCTAGACCAGGATATAAGAATCCAGATGTCAAACTGAGAGCTTTTCCTCCAGATAGGAGGTTGTGTGTATATACTGTTTTGAAAGAATACATTAAACGTACTAAAATTTTGCGTGTTCACACTAAGCAGTTGCTTATCAGTTACATTAAGCCGCATAAAGCAGTTACTTGCAGCACTATTTCCCGTTGGATTAAAGTAGTTTTGCAAAAATCGGGTATAGACACTCGACTATTTAGTGCTCATTCAGTGAGATCTGCAGCTACGTCTAAAGCTAAACTGTACAATGTTTCTTTAGCTGATATTATGAGTAAAGCGGGTTGCACAAATGTGAATACTTTTGCAACTTTCTATAACAAGAGAATTATAAATTCTAATAGTTTTGATGTAAATGTGTTGAATAACTGATTTGTTTACATTTATATATATAAAAGTTACTATTGAAAATTTTTTGAGTGTGCTTTAAAATCTCATCTGATGGCGGAAGTGATATGACGTAATAGAATTACTAAATTAAACGATACTTACCTTGGTTAAAGTTGAAGTTTAATTTGAATTCTATGTAGTCATAGAATCACTGAAGTGATCAGATGCCACCACCCTCCCTACAGCTGTGTAGTTGATAGGGCTTATATATATATGCTATTGGTAGAGTACCACTTGGCTTTATCATCAAAAAATTTGTATCTTTAAAGACTGAGGTTGCGGTTGCGCAGTGCTTCTCATCTGATCACTTCAGTGATTCTATGACTACATAGAATTCAAATTAAACTTCAACTTTAACCAAGGTAAGTATCGTTTAATTTAGTAATTATAAAGAATGTATGGTCAAGTGTTAAATTCTTGTGTAACGATAAATAATGTAATATATTTATTGTATATAAATTATAAATCATGAATTAAGATAAAAGAAAAGTGCACGGGACATATAACAGAATTTATTGAATGTTTATCTTATTCATGTCGTAGTATAGTACACAGTAATAAAGGTATTGTTGTTCACTATAAATAAGTGTGCGTTAATGTGAAATAGAAGATACTTCTGAATGTTATATTTTATAAAAACGGAACTGTGATACAGATATTTTAAAGTGTATTCTAAATAGGTATTACATCGTGCTGAACCCTAGAACAAAGTTATTCATTTACCCAAAATACGACACATGTACATCAACATAAAATACAATTACACGCTATGTCATCAATGTACATATCTTGTTTCAGAAAGATACTATCAAATTAGTACATGACATTTTCTATAACAGATGTGTTATCAGCTCAAGTGACATAGGCTCAAGGACTGACTTTGACCAATGGCTGATAATACATCTGATATTAAAATGACATGCTATGATCTTTCTATTGTAGGCTTCAAAAATGATGAAAAACAACAATTCAACATATCGACCCTTAAAGTAGTTCTCTAGTAGATGTTAAAAAAGTGAAAAGTGTTCGGACAACAGACGCCAAATGTAATACATTCGATATGAAACATTTCTATCATATGCCTGAACAGAGGATAAAAACACATTATAATATTTTTGTATAGGCTTGACAAAATTGCAAACATTTCCGCGAATGATTTTACAAAAATCTCGTTACCTTTTCCTTTAATGTAACCTACCGAATTAGACTTATCACCAGGTTTGTGCTTAAAGGAACACGACGGGTGCCACATGTGAAGCAGATCCTGTTAGCTGATCCAGAGCTACTGAGATCACCCCTAGTTTTTGGTGGGGTTAGTGTTGCTCCGTTGTTTGTTTTCTATGTTGTGCTGTATGTACTATTGTTTGTCTGTTGGTTAATTTTATTTTGATTTTTTCAATGGCGTTGTCAGTTTATATTAGTTTAATGATTTCGATTTATTTGTCTCTTTGGTATATTTCCCCTTTTATTTGTCTTGTATACGTGGAATTGATCCAATTGGTGAATAATATTTTCTGAACTTTTCATTATAACACCTTGTTGATATTTTTATTGAAGAGCACTTTTTTGGTTACATTTTTTTTGTAATTATGTCATAAATCTTTTTAAACCATAGTAATACATATAGATATAATATCGATGTCTACTAAATTAAATTAATCTACCTTTAATCCGATATAGGCATATGCTTGACAAGATTGCAAACAGTCTTGCAATTGATTTCCGTATCTTACAAATGTGGTTTTCACTATGTCTTCCTGTTTAACATGGTAGCATTCTGAAGTACGAATAAACAAATAGACAAACTTAAAAAAAAATATAATGTCTAGCTTCAGGTAAAAAAATCAAGCAAAAAAAAAGAAAACTGTAGGTATCAAGCGTTAAAAGACATACATTTCCCAAAACAGCTTATAATGCATTAATTTGAAAACGGGATACGTTCATTTCGAATCGAACATATATGATTGATTATGCATATTATTGTCCCTATCGGGTTTAATTTTCATATGTATGTTTCCTTCTAGGATCTTGTGACGCCTCAATTTGCGTAATCGAGTTTTTTCTGAATATTATGTATAAGTACTATGACACTTTGCAGGATCGTGCGATGTAATGAATTTTTATGAATAACAGTTAACAAAACTGTTTTCCTTTTTCATAATTTTAATCTTGTATTTTCGTGAACAAAAATTACTACTCAATGATGCAGTTTCTTAAAACAATGATGAAGATGCACAGATAAATTATTCACCAATTAATGCGATTATACTATCATCAGCATATACATTTATGTGCATTTAAGGTTTCATAGACATATTTACTTTTATATTCAACCCAAGGTGTATACTCTACAGATGCATCTATCCATCCATATTGTCCATTTATGTTGTTAGAAACCTTGATTTTCTCAAATAGCTCAATTAGTTTACAGCTATTTCTTGCTTCTTTCCATGTACTTCCATGACCTTTGAAATATGCAGTTGGTATTTCAGCTTAAAGTAAATCATAGAAATTTAAATACTTTCTTCTTTTCTATAAACTGCTTGTTTATCGAAGTTACACAAAGTAAAAATAACAATTAAACAGAACTCCGATGAAAATTCAAAACGGAAATTATATAATCAAAAGGAAAATGCTAAAGCTCAAAACACATCAAACAAATGGAAAACTACTTTCATATTCTTATGTAGGAATAGTTTTATAGTTAACTTTAACTTTAACTTTGTACTTGTTTGGCTTTTTAACTATTTTCATCAGTGTCACTGCGTTTTATGTAGACGAAACGCGCGTCTGGCGTATTAAATTATAAGCCTGGTACCTTTGAGAACTATGTACACCACTGGGTCGATGCCTCTGCTGGTGGACGTTTTTTCCTCGAATGTATCACCAGCCCAGTAGCAATTCAGTGTTGACATGATATCAATTAAATGGTCATTTTATGACCAAACTGACACCAATTTTTCAATGCCACTTACAGTGTTGTTATTTTTCAATTGCCCCTGCCACCTTTTCTTTTATATTAATGTTAATTTTAATGTTTTAAAGAAAGGGCTTTAGAGCTTACTACCGAATGACACGGATGCTCCAATGCGGAGGAATTATCGAAGAAAAGAAGTTTTTTTTTAAACGACACGTTTGCCAGTTACGTTGCCGTTAAATTTAAATATTGGTTATTTAAACAAGAGTAGGCTATTAAAATGGGACAATTCTCCATCGAAGTCACAATATGTACAAATAAAACTTTATGGGTTAAAGTACGGTCTTCAACACGGAGCAAGCAATAAGCAATAGCATACAAAATGACTACTAATAAGATCCCTTTAGAATTTTTCACTATACAGATATGGATAGTAAACTGCACATTGCTAGAAGACAATAAAATATAAATAGACAGGCAATTTCGCTAAAAAAAAATGAAAAGCTTTAAAAAAAAAAATTATAATAGTTAACCTAACCGAGTTCCTGTGCTTTAGATGACACAAAAATATATAATTATTTTTAATCATGAGATACTACAAATATGTTCATTTTGTACACATAGGTATTACCAATGTTATTTCAACTGATCGGGCGGAGCTTACGTTTCAATTTGCATAAGGACAGTCTATTAGAAAATGTGTGTAGTAAGAATGATTGCCGTTATAATTGTAATTATTGATTTCTAATCACCTATCATTATCAGCAAACAGATATACAAAAGAACTAGTGTACGACATGGGACGAAAAAAATGGTTTACGATTTATAGCATTTATATGTGCAAAAGCAGGGTCTTCTAAAGTATTAACTATAGTATTTCTTTGTTTAAAACTGTCGCGTCTGATTGTTAGATTAATTTTAAACGTACGTTATAACAAAATATATATGATCAATTACATTTGCAACAAGTTCTCGCGCGTCCCCGCATCCAAGCCGCCCTCCCCCTCACAAAAAACATTACACACATTTGGAATATAAGTAAAAAAAAGGAATTTAAAAACGTTATTGAATAACAACATATGCATAACGTGCAAATGATGTCGTCATAGTTTTGCTTCATATCCACAAATTCCAAAATGTGACAAATTTATCATGTTTTTATTCTTTGCTTTACAAGAAAATCAACGACTGAGTTTCATTATTTATTTGCGAATACACGTATAGTGATTACATATTAAAACCGGATCAATGACCATAACTGAACACTTCTTTGATGAGTTTATCCCAAAACACCTGTCTATAGATGGACTGGTCTATGTTGACCGAACTGGTCAAACCTCGCCCAGTCAAGTGAAATAAGGCAAGTAATACATGACAATTTTTCGATTAATTCAACCAATAAAGATACACAAATGTTGCTTTTTAGGCATTCCAGATACATAAAATGTATTCCATTTCTTATTAAAGAGGTAAACAATGTAAACAATACTTGAGTGGTAAAATCATAATTAATATGTTTAAAACCTCTCTTGACAAAAAAGAATTCCAAATAGAAAAGTCTACACAAGTTATGAACGCAGACTTGATTTTGATGACCTACCGACCATTAAAAAATATTGATTAATTGTGTACGAGGAAGAAGAAAAATTTTAAAATGGTTTAAGCGAGAAAGTATTAAATATGTGTGCAAGTAAAAATTCAAATATATAGATGTATCTACGGTTAATAAAGGCAACAGTAGTATACCGCTGTTCAAAATTCATAAATCGATTGAGAAAAAAAAACCCTGATTACAAACTAAAACTGAGGAAAACACATCAAATATAAGAGGAGAACTACGACACATAGAAACACAACACTACAATGTAAAACACACAGAAACGAACTATAATATAACGAAGGCCATGTTCCTTACTAGGTACAGGACATTTTAAGAAAAAAAAAACATGGTGGGTTGAACCTTGTTTGGTGGTTAGTCATACCTCCGACTTTTATGGCAATGTTAAATATAACATTTTAATAACAACATTACATGTCAGGACTACAATACACATAGAACACTTATAGGACAGAGAAACACACGAATAATAGCTATCAAAAGGTACCATATTTATAGTTCAATAAGCCAGACAAGCGTTTCGTTTACCCTAGACTAACCAGTGACGTCCAGATAAAAAAGTTCGAAAGCCAAAATAAGTTCAAAGTTAAAGAGCATTGAGTAACAAAAATGTGCCTAATACGGCTAAAGTGTTAAGAACATCCTTAGTATTGAGAATAATTCATACTTTTGAAAACAGCAACTTTATAAAAGATTAAAAAAATAGGATAGAATTAGGATAGAATTCAAGATTAGGTATGTAATACTGATATAACATTTATTAATAACAATTAAAATTAAAAACCAATTGTTCAGAGAACAATTGAAGGTCTTTCCACCCAATAAAATATATTTGAATGTTAAAAATAGCAAACCTCATTTAGAAATGTAATTTTCAGTGCTAAATGATAGTTTTGTGTATTCTAAATTTCAAAATATATACTTTTGCATATAATAAGTAGAAAAAGTAGCCACTTCCTGTTTACCAAATTTATTTCCAGTAGTTTTTCTAGATCATATGGCTTACAACACAAAGTTCCATAGTTTTATCATGCAGAAATTTAAAGTTAAAGCAAAGGTCAAAATCAAGAACGTCAAATCAAACCTTGACCACGATTTCAAGTTCATGAAAAATGGGCCTCAAATAAAGACTAAGTCTCTACTATATATTGTTAATGAGCTATATAACCATACAGCTAATACTAGATAACAAAGGGGCAAAAACTCCCAGTTAATGTCTACGTACCTTTTCAACTTAAATTTGAGAAACCTGTCACAACAAACAATTCTCTGAAAACACCAGATTCACATTTTTATTCTTTGCTGACTAATCATTATCAACTGTTTCACCTCATGGCATTTGCAATTTTATATATAAAACAATGCACAAGAGCTAAAACAATTGAGATCTAAATCTCTCTTCTCACTGCTAAGAAAAACTGTCTTGGAAATGTTGATTTTTATTCTGAAAAAAATAAATAACAATATTCATCAACACTTTTTCCATTTTTTAAAATGATATGCTGATGCATAATATCATTATTCAAAGTTCAACAATTTTTGAATCCTCAAATTTGAGCCATTGATTGAAAAGGTGAGACTAAAACACAACATAATGAAAAAAAGCATTAAATTAATAAATAGAAACACCTAGACTGATTGTTGTTTGCTAAACATGCTGCTGCAAATATTTCATGCATATTCAGCAAGACCAAACACTGTTCATTGGTCACTGCCAGAGCCCTGTTTGTTATCAGCACTAAATCATGCTTTAGTGCTGATATCCGCCTCCTACGACGGGGACGAAGGGTTGGACTTTAGGAGGCATTATTTTTATATTTTTTTTTACATTATTTTTAACATTTGAAATCGAAATTAAAACAAACCTGTTTTTCCTTTAACATCTTCATATTCAAATCTTTGTTTGGTCTTCAACGTTTGAGTACTATTCTAAGTGCCTCATGGTAGCTGTAATATGTGGGAATCATTGCAACAGATATATCAGGACATCCTCTGACATACACATGATCAATTAGTGTACCACCCTCTGTTGTTGGACTATTGACAAGCTGGTTGAAACCTTTTGATTGCATGAAATTTAATACTGTATTACATTCTTTTAAAATATCTTGATTAAAATCACCAATGATTACAACTTTTTCTGATAATATTTGTAACTTGCAGATTAATGTCGCCAAATTCTCCAAAAATTTTCCGACATTATACTTCTGAGTTCTGTAGATCGTAGCAACTAAAATATTTTCAGTTGTTATCTTGAAAACTATACATTCCAAGTTTGAGGCCAAGTTGCATAGTTCAGTTTCTGATGAATGCTTATAAAATACACACACGCCACCATGCTGCATTTCCTTCAAAGATGAATAGTAAGAGTCGTCATTTTCAAAAGCTTGAGATCGCGGCAAATGAAAACCATCATATCCAATCATTTCAAAGCAAGCAAATTCCTGATTAGCCCAGGTTTCAGTAAGACAAATGTAATCGACACCTATAAAGTCTGGATTTTGTTTGAGATCTTCTGCATGAGTCTGCAAACCTTGAATATTGTGATACATTATCTGGACAATATCTGTCTGTTCCTCTCTTTCATCCTCAACTTCAGGTAAAAATCTTGTCATTTCTGCAACACCCTTTACAATATCAGGATCACAGAAAATTTTCTTGTCAAGTTTTTCAGATTCTATGCTTTTAATATGAAGACCTGATTTTGAGGTAACTCTGCTTAGTGCAACGTATGCTTGACCATAAGTGAAACATTTATTTAAATCAACAAAACATTCTTCTACTGTCAATCCTTGAACTTTATGAATAGTGCAAGCCCAGGCTAGTTTCAATGGGAACTGTTTACGTACACAGGTGCTTAAAGGAATGTCTTCACTTGAAGGCTTTAAACCAACACAGCGTTTTCCGCAGATGATTTTTTGTAACTTTGCATTTTTTCCAACTCTTTCATTGTCAAAGAGAACAAATATGGAACTTGGGAGTGAATTAGGTGAGTAGTCTTTGATAGAAATTACTGTTCCCATTACTCCATTTACTAAACCATCTGCTGTATCCTCATTCTTGATAAGCATTACTCTTGCCCCCTCAGCTAAAAGAATAGATATTGGAAGACAGACATCTGACTTTGTACAATGGATTTTTTTCAGAGTCAATTTTCCTGATGTTTTGTTTTTTTCATAGTCTTCTGCTTCAATTAGTTTTGAGTCTGTACATAATTTCAATATCATCTCCTTGTTAAAAGTATCAACCTCTGCATTTGTTGGGTATATGTGTAACACTTCATCAGGACCATCACCAATACATTGTTTTAAAGTATCTTTATCAGAGTATGACAAACTTTCATTTTTCTGCTTTACACGCATTCTGTTTAAAAGTTTTGCAAACAAACCATCCTCACGTTGACGCATTATTTCATCCAATTCAGCAATATTAAACAAACCATTCCATAGCTGATTTGAGGGATTAGAGGGATCATCTACATACAATTTGTCTACCCTTTTTGTTCTAACTGGTGGTAACTGATAAAAATCACCAACTGCAATTACTGAGACACCTCCAAATAAACAATTGTCTGGCCTTTTTTTCACTTGTCTGAGTCTCTCATGAACAAAAAACAACAATTTTTTATTGACCATTGAAATTTCATCAATAATCAAGATCTGTAAGTTTTCTAACTTAGTTCGTAGGGAATTAATTTTGTCTTCACTTAGAGTTGCATGGTCAGGTGAAAGTGATTTGAAAATGCCAAGAGCACTGTGAATTGTCAATCCGTGGATATTAAATGCGGCTGTTCCAGTTGGAGCTGTTAATAGAACTGTGAGATCATCTGGATTCTCTGAAGTGTGTGCTAAAATTCTAGTTGCTTCATATTGTATACACTTGATCAAGTGACTTTTACCCGTTCCAGCTCCTCCTGTAATGAATACATGTAAAGGCTTTGGTGTTTTTCCATTTGCTTTCTGAATGCACCAATCTCTCACTTTATAGAGAATTTGTCTCTGCTTCACATTCAAACTTCTGAGTCTTGGGATAATTTCATTTTTTGTGAGGGAAACTGACAGCAGATTAGTTCCAACAGATGATGAGCTCTTTTCATTATTCAAATCGGGTATTGTTGCTTCTGACAAATCTTCTTCAATCACACTTGTTACTTTTCCTTCATCAATACATTCTCTTCTGTTCAGTTCTGATTCTGGACATAATTCACACCATGCATCTTCTTTTGGATCTGTTTCATGTAATTGATTTTCTGCGTCCTCTAACTCTTGACCAGTTTTCACAAAATCTGCCATGTTTTTGATAACAAATTCCTTTACAGAAGTCAAAGTATTATCCCCTGGAAACTTTACTCTACCACAAGTGAAGAAATTTTCATATGTATCAAATAGTGGAGGTTTTAACTGTTCATCATGCCTGTATGGTAAAAAGAGTTGCAAAATGCTTTGGAAGTATTTCTCAGGAGAAGTTTCCTGTGAGAAACGTGGATATTTGATAACTGCAGGCGAGGTTCTTGTGCGCTTTCTAATATGTCCAAGATTGCCATCAAGTTTGAAGGTTGTTTCTTCATTAATTTTCTGGGGAAACTGTGACTCTCCTAACACACTGTATTCAGAACCGAACCTTGCAAGGCACATTTTAATAAACATATCAATGTGTGGTCTACCTTTATACCTATCAACTAAATTGTTCATCCAAATTTTAATTTCATCATCATTTTCATCTACACTGTCACTATTACTCCTTTTCCTGTTGGAAGATTTATAACTTTGTTGTTTCTCAAGGTCTTTCAGAGGTATGCTCATTCTACATGGATTTTCACCAACAGGTATAAATTCTACTTTTCTAGAACATTCTCTTAATCTTAATCCAGTAACTCTAAAAACAGCTTCTTGTGCACTAACCTCTCTATGGTGTAAGTATGAAGTTCCAATTTTTTTCATAGTCTGTTGTGCATTTAAATTTCCTTCTTCAGCTTCATTTTTGGTTTGTTGGAGGAGTAATCCTAGTTCTCGCTCAGATTTACTTATGTAACTTATAATGTATACAACACAGGAAAATGCATCCAAGATATATTGTATGTCCATGTTTGCATTCCAAGCCCTTAACAGATGTGGATTATACTGGTTGGTGTAAATTTCATTTGGCTCACGTTTAAGAACTACCGTGTTTCGATTGGTGATGAAACGAAAATACTTTTCAAAGCTTTCTTGAGTAAGACCTGCCTTTTTGAAAATTTCAGATACATCTAAGTTTTTATCTTCCTGCTCTTTTATAACTTTCCACAAGCCAGACAATATTTCTTTTGCTACTTCTTCGTCTTTTTTAGTTTCCTTATCTGGTTTACTTGGTTCAGAGATGAATGTTTTAGTTGAAGGAGGTCTTGGGAAATTAAAACGACATACTGTTCCTTTTTTCTTACAGGTTTTTGAATGATTTTTGCTGTGTTGGTGTACTTCCATAACAATGTCATGTAATTCTTTATCTATATTTTCATCTGGTATCTCACATGTAACATACTTGTCAATAAAACTCATAACTTCTTCATTGTCATCTTCACCATATTTTGGAGCATTTTGTACCCAAAACAAACAATGGGTGTGAGGAGAACCTCTTTGTTGAAATTCAACTCTGTAAAAATAGTCAACTATTTTCCCTATTGGTTCAGCATCTGACATAATAACATCCTTTAGAAAGATATGGAATCTATGATTAAACATTCTTGCAGCTGTAACAGGATTGCTACAAAGAACTTTACATTTTTCATCCCATGTCATATTTTCCGTATTTCTCATGTCACCCTGTTGTTTTAATATTGTATTAACAATTTCTGACCATCTGAAGTCTGCTGATGAAAAAGAACAGAAGAATGTTGGCACACCTAACTGTCTGATCATTGCAAATATATCTTTCTGTGAACTTTGCCAGTATGGGGGAGTTCCTCTAATAGGTTTTAAATACTTAATAGCTTCATCTTTTTTAAACAGCTCTTTCAGGGTTTCCTTATTGCACAGCATTTCTCCAGTAATTTTCTTTCCCTCTTTAGAAATAGGGCATTCTTTTCTGAGAGATATCTGTACATTTGAAATCACACTGTTGAGTTCTGTCAAATATTGACTGAAAAATATGTAGGATGTATCCCTTGCAAACCTGTTTTCAACACTCATCAATCGAAGATTAAAGTACCTTCCAATGGTCAGTTTTTCATCACGGATTTCATCAAATGTATTTTTACCTGTTGGAAAATGTACAGGAAAAGTTTTAGCTTCAATTCCTGATTCTTGGAGAACACTAAGAGGACTGTTATTTTCTGCTGGAGCAATGTTAAAAACTTGGTCAAAGCATAAATCTAAAGCCTCTTGTCCAATATCAGCAGGTTGTAAACAAGTGTCTAACTGAACACCACGTAATCTATCATCAATGTAGCTAACAGGTTCGCTTTCAATTTCTTTTTCATTGCCTGTTGTAGAGGACGTTGTTTTAGTTTTTTCTTCCTCTTTTTTATTTTCCCTCACTAGCTCAGTATGATCAGATTCAGATTCATCCTTTTCTACTTGATCATCATTTAATTCAGGAATTGGATTAATCCATTCATTGTTGATAGCCACATCTTTATACCATATGTTTTGATCTTTTAAATACAAAAGAGCTTGCTCTAAATGGTTTGGTCTTACAAATTGATATTTGTCATATCCTTTGTAGCTTAGCTTTCTCTTTAACTTAACTTTCAGTAATAGACTTTCATTTTCAGATCTGGGTAATGTGGAAGTTACTTTTTTCAAATCAGATGGCACACACACTACAGGTCCATGAACACCTTTTTGTCCTCCTTTTGGTAAAGCCATTATTTTCATAAAAGGAATGTTCTGGGCAATAAGTTGTTGCTCAATTGAATTAAGCTGTTTTAACTCTACTGGAACATTTTCTAGTAATAGACTATTTGAAAAGGAATCAGCAGGTATTTTACCTTTCAACATTTTACGATGACAAGTATAACAGATCCACAAACTTGTTCTACATGTTCCTTCAAAAGCACAATTTGTCTTGCAATCATCTGTACATTTGTGTTGGTATTTATCTGTTGTAACTAAATCAAATATAGAATTATCGTAATAATCCTTTTTGCAGATCTGTACTTGTTTTTCAAAAAAAAGCCTCAAACAACAAGCACAAACACATTCTGGACCTTTGTTAACTTCATCTTTAAATTTTCTTATAACCTCAGTTATTTGCTTGTTTTCTAACTGAAGATTTTTACGACGAACTGATGTTTGTTGTTTAATCTTAATTTTGTGTGCATCATCATCTGCATACTTTTGTATACTTGCTTGTTTTACATGTTCCTTGTGACTTTCGTCTTCTTTATACTTTTGTTTACTTGCTTGTTTTGCATATTCCTTGTGATTTTCATCTGTTTTATACTTGTGTATACTTGTTTGTTTTACATGTTCCTTGTGCTTAACATCTGATTTATACTTTTCTATACTAGCTTGTTTCAATTTTTCTCTGTACTCGGGATCGTGATGATATTTTTGAATTCCTGATTGTATTAAAGCATCTCTGTAAACCTTGTCTTCCTTATATTTCTCAATTCCTGATTCTATTAAAGCATCTTTGTAACCCTTGTCTTCTTGATACTTATAAATTCCTGATTCTATTAAAGCATCCCTGTATTCTTCATCGTCGTGATATTTTTGAATACCTGCTTGAATTAAATTCTCTCTGTATGTCTCATTTTCTTTATATTTTTTAATGCCTACACATAATTTTTTGGAACGTATTCCTTCATTCTCCCAGTATTTTCTTTTTAATGTATTAGTCTTTCTAGCTCTAAATTTGTCATCTGCCCAGTACTTGATCTTTTCTTTTTCAGCTTTAGATAAACCTTTTGATTCAGTATTGCAATTACCCAAATTGTAAATCAAGCCAGTTGTCTGGTTTTCATCAACTTTCATTTTCTTAGAAGTGACCTCAGATTTTCTATCAACTTGAAACTTTTCTACATACTTTTGTCTATATTGAAATGGATTTGGAGAGCGTGATTTTTTAGTAACATTTGCGACGACTTCATAATGATTTATATCTGCTTTATGTTGAAGATAAATTGCCTGATCATTAACACAATTATTGCTGTATATTTGAGATGAAGAATACTTAATCCATGTACCATTATAAAAAGTATAAATGTCTGTTTTAAGAAGGTCAGCACAAGCTAATATTTCCAGTTCAGTTCCCCATACATTTCTTTCTTTCATTTTCAGTGTTTGTATATGCTGTTCTACAGTTATAAATCGAGGCTGTAAAAATGGCCTGAATATTTCAGTATTTGTCATCAAATGATCAACTATTGCCTTTCTTACATTTCCAAAAAATTCTTGTCTATTAGATATTGCATATGAAATGGCTCGAAATAGACAATTACCATCACCTGTGATAGTCTTTGTAGCAGATGGTGGTCCCATGTTATGTATGTTTGGTGTAATCTTTTTGGATATTGTCTTGGTTGGTATCTTGGCGATAATACAGAGCTTCCTCTTTGAATCTGCATTCAGAGGTTTGAAATCATAACAATTATTTATTGTTGACAAAATTTCAACATCAGAGTCATTATCTGTAATACCCTCATCAATGTGTACTTCCTTATTTTTCTCAGTGACAATAAATTCTTCACTGCATATGTTAGTTATGAATTTTTTGGGTGAAATGTGGTCATCCATAGTTAAAATTTCTGGAGTTTTGATGATCTCATGGTTGCTTTTGTTTTCCTTTTTTGGATTTTCAGAAATCTGAGTGTTGCTGGTGCTAGCTTGGTTATAACTTTCTAAAAGTTCATTACTTTCAGTGCAGTTTTCAATACAAATACTGACTCCTGTTACCTCAAACCATTGATTTTGGCTTGATCCAGCCATCATGTTGCAACAATATTGATAAAGATGATCAAGATTGTTTAATTTTAAAAGTAAACTTTTACCATCACTGTCCTGTAAGCCAAACTTGTTTCGTGCATGGGAATCAAACAAAATTAAATCTTGATTATGTTTCAAGGCTAAGAATGTTGTATCATATGCACATATAAAGCAAGCATCATAGTCAATTAGAGATTCTTGTAAAGCTTGGTCTAAAGGCAAAGAGTTTCCAAATTCACTAAAATCTAAAGTTCCATAGTTATCAATGACAGCTGTTATTGATTCTTTTCTTGATATTTTCAGTAATTTTCCTGACATTTCTATCATTCCAGGTAGGTCTGATACAAGGAGATGAACATTGTCACCATGAATATTGCTGTATATTTGGTTTCCCTTGATCAAAACATTATCTATATACATCTGATCCCAATTCTTTACACTTTTAAATTTACTATGAGCAAGAGCTGATAAACAGTTTGCAACACATTGTTTCCCACTGTTAATTCCAAATCGGATATCTCCTTGGTGAAAACTACCTTGGACTACAAAATCTCTATCAACTGATCTACTAACATGGTTAACCTCTATACTGTTTTCTGTTATTGTACCTTTGTTCTTGTGACTGTACAGCTTTAAACCATTATTCTCTTGTTCAATGTCTATAATAAAATTACCATTACAATCAAGTTTTGTATTGTCAGTTTCTACAATCATGCTTTTATCTACGAGTTCTTTAAATCTTTTGTTTTTCTGAATGTGTATTTGTTTCATTTTAATGTTGCTGAAAGTATTTCTATAATCTGAATCAGCTTCGATTGAATCATGCAAATTAGATTTTTCCATTTCACATGTTCCATTACAATTCACATTTGATTTAAGTAATTCAGAATCCGTATTAGATTTAGTTGCTTGAAAATCCAAACTTATTTCAACTGATTCAGAATCCATATTTAAATCCATTGCTTCAGAATCCGTGTTTAAATCCATTGCTTCAGAATCCATATTTAAATCCATTGCTTCAGAATCCATGTTTAAATCCATTGCTTCAGAATCCATGTTTAAATCCATTGCTTCAGAATCCATGTTTAAATCCATTGCTTCAGAATCCAGATTTACTTTAACAGATTCAAAAAACAAATTTGATCTCATTGTTGATTTCAATGATTGCCTTAATTTGATTGATTTGTTTAAAATAAATGATTTAATAGATTTCATTTCATTGATTGATTTTTTCGATCTGATTGACTGTTTCAATTTGATAGATTCTTTTGATTTTTTTAACCCAGTATATTTAAAGAATTCAGTAACATTTGGACAGTTTATGGAGTTGACGCTCTGATCTGATTGTATAGGACAGTTTACATGGTTTATAGAGTTGACGCTCTGATCTGATTGTATAGGACAGTTTACATGGTTTATAGAGTTGACGCTCTGATCTGGTATTATAGGACAGTTTATAGAGTTGACGCTCTGATCTGATTGTATAGGACAGTTTATAGAGTTGACGCTCTGATCTGATTGTATAGGACAGTTTATAGAGTTGACGCTCTGATCTGATTGTATAGGACAGTTTATAGAGTTGACGCTCTGATCTGATTGTATAGGACAGTTTATAGAGTTGACGCTCTGATCTGATTGTATAGGACAGTTTATAGAGTTGACGCTCTGATCTGATTGTATAGGACAGTTTATAGAGTTGACGCTCTGATCTGATTGTAGAGGACAGTTTATAGAGTTGACGCTCTGATCTGATTGTATAGGACAGTTTATAGAGTTGACCCTCTGATCTGATTGTATAGGACAGTTTATAGAGTTGACGCTCTGATCTGATTGTATAGGACAGTTTATAGAGTTGACGCTCTGATCTTGTTTTGGACAGTTTAGAGAGGTGACGCTCTGATTATTTCTGCAAATGAGGTTCAATTCACTAGCCTGCTTTAATCTCTGCTCTCTCAGTTTGTCCCTTTTTTCTTTTCTTTTAGAATCATAATGTTTTCTACCTTTGCGTGGCATTGTCTACAAAATAAGAAACATATATGATTAATGTCAAACATGTTTATTATGTTATAGTGACAATAAGAGAACTTTTTGCACTAAAGCATATAGATTATAAAAAAAAGAATTGAATTTATTTACTCCAATATTCATGATATTTAACAATGTTTAAAATATAAAATTTATAAATTTCAAAACAAAATTTACTTCAATAGACACAAATGATAGATATAAACAATTCACCAAAGTTTCATGAAGATTTTAATTTTTCTGCCTGTATTTTTATTAAAAAGGAGTATGCAAATATGGTATGATGACACTTTTATTGATTATTTATATGTTCTGTACATGTGTTGCAATTTTTTTTTAAAAAGATATAACTCAAAATGGGGGTGTTCCTATTTATAGAGGCTTACATTAAGAAAAAGTTTACTTCTGGTTTACTTTTTTTCAATGCATTATGTGGAAATTAGTCGAAGGGTCAGTTTAAAACCTTTTCACAAATGACGTCTTGTCAAAATCAAAACATATGAATCAATCTTTTCATTGTTCAATCCAGATTGAGTAGAATTATGATATCAAAACAATTATCATCAAGTGAAAATAATTTATAAGAATAAGAAGAGAGGCACATTCAAGCCAATTCTGGACTTTATACCTCTACATATTATTTACTTTCTTCAATTTTCTAGTAGTCATCATTTACCAGACCATGGCATCATCCAAAGAAATTAAAAGGGGCATTGGGTCATTTATTTGGACAGAAAAGGGGCATGGCATCTGTGCCTGTCCCAAGTCATGAGCCTGTAATACAGTGGTTGTCGTTTGTTTATGTGTTACATTTATGTTTTTCATTCATTTTTTGTACATAGATTAGACTGTTAGTTTTCTCGTTTCATCGTTTTACATTGTCATTTAAGGGCCTTTTATAGCTGACTTTGTGGTATGGACTTTGCACATTGTTGAAGGCCATACGGTGACCTAAAGTTATTAATTTCTGTGTCATATAGTCTCTTGTGGAGGGTTGTCTCATTGGTAGTCATACCACATCTGCTTTTTTATATAAACATGCCTTGGGGAAACACTTTTTAGTTCAGTACATAAATACAGTTAACTCTCGTTGTCTCGAACTCGGTTGACTCGAAATTTCGGATGAGTCGAAGTTTTCACGTGGTCCCGAACTTTATTCCATACAAAAGTATGTAATTCGACTCCTGATGAGTCGAAATTGGATGAGTCGAAATTTCGGTTGAGTCGAACTAAATTT
Source organism: Mytilus galloprovincialis (assembly GCA_037788925.1). NCBI lineage: Eukaryota > Metazoa > Mollusca > Bivalvia > Mytilida > Mytilidae > Mytilus > Mytilus galloprovincialis. The sequence continues at coordinate 45,488,358 of CM075341.1, read as the reverse complement.
ACGGTCCCAAGGTTAACAAAAGCCTTCAAAATTCATTTTTTATCTCAAACTAATACACATTTGTCAAAACATGACCTCCGGGATTTAAATGGATTGAAGAGTTAATCTGACAATACACGTGTAATTAAATTTCCGGTCACTGACCACGGTATTGATTTATGACATGTTATTTCCATGAGTGTTTACCTAAGATTATCTTTTATAGAATTTTTATAAATAATTAGTGCTACATTGTTAATGTTTATGAAAAAGTATTTCAAATGTTTACAAAACAATTTATTTGTGATTAAAGCTAATGAGCTTGGGTGTGTATAAAGTGAGGATTATGGCTTCAGTTGATGATCACCTAAAAAACTACTCAAACGGCGTCTTTAATCTTGTTTTTTTCTTTTGAAAAGAAAGAGTGAGATAAAACAAAATGAATAGAAATCAAAATTTTCTTAAATCTCTTGTATCCGAGAATAAACAATTTTGTCAGCTATAACCGACCTGAATAACGGAACTATCTATTGGAAATTACTCTCTTGGAAAGGCCATAGAATTTTTTTTTAATTGAAACAATTGAACAAGTAAAAATAATGTCATTATAATAATAAAGACTGTGACATACAAATACATCGATCTGATACTAGAATATCGACCCCTTGCCATATTCACCCGGATTTATTTTAGCTTTACCAAGCTAAGCAAGAGTTGTGTCCCTTAGATTGTCGAACTTCCGGTGTTCGTTTGAGTCGAACTACGTGTATCTCGAAATATTTCTCTGGTCCGGCTGACTTCGACATAACGAGAGTCGACTGTATATATAAACTCACCACAATGTCAATTATATTAGTTGCAAATAAATCTCAACTTCAAAACAGCTACTTAGGTCAGCTTTAAATTCAATCAAGAACCTCTGTTACAACAACAAGTGAGAAGTTAAAAAATCCTATAAAAAGAAGAATCATTATTACATTTGATAATAGTTTTTATTTTTATTTGGGGAATGTGTCCATCATTGTCCATAGGACACAGATGATGACCCTGCATATATATAATGTTCTAACAGGACATAACTCAAGAACAGTAAAACTTACGCTTTCCAAATTTTAACTTGCTTTTTGTGTATACATAAGCAATGTGTTAAAGTTTCAAAACACTTTGACTGAGGTAAACTTAAGAAAAGGGAACTGAAAGGAAATAAACATAATTTTTTCCATTTGTCATGTTTGTTAAGGGCATAACTCTAGAAGAGTACAAGTGACGCCACCTAAATTCATACTTGATCTGGTTACTATTTTGTGGTAATAAGCATTGTGATTCAGTGTCATAACATTTGGTTGAGGCAAACTTAAGTTAGAGAAATGAAAAATTAAGCATTTTTTATTTAAAAAAGGGCATAATTCTAGAACAATAAAAGTGATGCCATCTAAATTCAAACTTGATCTGGCCTAAGTGAGCTAAAACTTAACAGCTTATCTCATTAAAAGAACATAGTATTTAAAATGACATTGATTTCATTTTATTCATACAAATAGTATTATGATAATAACCCTGTCTGATTGTGGATCATGCTAAATTGCAGCTTTTGCACTTATCTTTTATGTCAACTAGAGCTCTTGATGAGGATTTATAACTAAAAATTGACTATGAGGGTCTGTTGAAAACAAAACCTTACGATAAAGAATTTGATTCCAGCTTCCCAATAGGACCAATAGTGAGGCATTGGGAGGCTGAGATAATCACTTTGTAAATTTAAAGCCATCACGAGTTGGTTGACCATTGTGGAATATATCTGCTATATAGATGATATCGGTTATATTTTTTAAGTCATAACTACAATCCTGGTCCATTTTCATGATTGTGACATACCCAATTAGACTTTTTACCTTTATTTGTGACATCTTTACCTGTTTGTTTCTGTTTGTTTTGTTCATGCATCATTCATATCAATATTATTAGATTTGATGCAACTGTCGTACAAGTGAAAGGTTTAATTTAGCGCTTTAAAACTAGGTTCAAGGTTCAATACATCATTTTCTACATTTGAAAATGCTTGTACCAAGTCAGGAATATGACAGTTGTTGTCCATTTGTTTGATGTGTATTATCCTTTGATTTTGCCATTTGATAAGGGACTTTCTGTTTTGAATTTTCCTCATTTTCCTCAGAGTTCAGTATTTTTGTGATTTACTTTTTTTTTTTAAAGAATCTTTAATCTTTTATTACACATCTCTTGCATGTACAATGTACATGTAAATGCATGAATATCTGATATGAATATAGTATATTAACTTACCACAAGGTGAACTAGATCAATTCCAAATAATAGTAAATTTTGGACAGCTCTTTTGATCATCTAAAACTGTCACTTCACTTCAACGAGTCAGAAGATAAGAAAATGCCTGTAAAAAAAAGTACAATGTATAATTACATACATTTTGAATGTTTCTTTCAGAGATAGATCTAAGTTTGTCTTTCATCATCTTATAAATAAAATGGTATACTAATTGCTAATTTGAAAATCAACTGTTAATGTATCACAAAACCAAAATCAGAATTTTATATAAAACTAGAGGTTCACTAGACAATGCTAGAGCCTATTCAATCACCTGTGTTTACTGATGATTTGGAAATCATGTAAAATATGGTTAAAACACAATTAATAGTATTAGATATTGGATATCATAAGATACTATAATGATATCTAAGATAATAACAAAAAACTGCAAAATTTCTGTAAAAACTACTAACATGACTAACTTTGGGGCAGCAACCAAACAACAGGTTGTCTGATTCTTCTGAAAATTTCATGGCAGATAATCTTAATCTGATGAATATTTTTGCCACCCATCATATTTACTTTGAATTTATTTGACTGGCGGATGAACAGACAGAAGGAGTGCAAACCTTAAGTCTCCTTTGTCAGTAGGGGACTAATAAGCAACAGAAATGATCAAAATCTAGCTTTCATTTAGTTAATTGTCATATGCATGATTGTTATTGCAAATTACATTAACCAAAATATTCATACCAACATGACCATGATGACCAATAAAACAATATTGAAAGATTTTATTACAGAGTTGCCTAGGTAACAATGGTAATCTGGATTGTATTTAAATTTCTAGGCTCGGTTAACATCAAAACCTTAAAAATTATTTACAAAATGTAATCCAGAGTTTAAAGTCATGGAAGTTGGTCTGTTTCTAGAAATAATGACAACAACTAAAATTAAGGTTGTAAGGTTCAACACATTGTGACTTTAAATTATTTTGATTGATTTGTTCAGGGCTTATTGAAAACCTCACATGCTCACAATCATTCTATGTGTTCAGCATCAACACTTTCTGTTTGCTGAAAGTCATTCCAGCAGCACATAACATATGCTGTCAAGTACACATCATGCATTTTGAATTATTTCACCGTGTATACAGAAAACATACGATTAACATGGCAAAATGCATAAAAATCTTCAGTGATACTTGGAGTTTCAAGTTTAAACCAGATGCTCCACAGGGCACAGCTTTATACAACCACTTAGGTTGAACCATGAACAGTTGGGGCAAGTATGGACACAACATTTAAAGCTTGATACAGCTCTGAATTTGAATTGTGATTAAATAGTTGACACAACATAGATTTCTAACACAGAATGAATGTGGTCTAAGAACTTAAACTAAAAAACTTAAAACATTTCAAATGGGACATTTACCTTTTATGGTCCAATATCTACAACCTAAATACATGGTTAGATTCAGCATATCATAGAACCCCAAAAATTAAATTTTTGATGAAATCAAATATTGTTCAATTTTAGACCCTTTAGACCTCAAGGTGGACCAATTTGATAACCTGTAATAAGGCCCAAATATTAAAAATCTAAAGCTAATCTAGATTTAGCATATTGAAGAACCCCATATATATATATACATCTTCATGCCTTATATATCATGTACTGTAGTACGCCGCTAGATTAAAACTGACGAGGAAAGGTAACATACGGCCAGCGAAAGCTCTATTTTTGTAGAGCCCAGGTGGTCGTGTGGTCTAGAGGGACGGCTGCAGTGCAGGCGATTTGGTGTCACGATATCACAGTAGCATGGGTTCGAATCCCGGCGAGGGAAGAACCAAAAATTTGGGAAAGCAAATTTACAGATCTAACATTGTTGGGTTGATGTTTAGACAAGTTGTATATATATATATATATATATATTCAATTTTTGTTGAAATCAAACAAAGTTTAATTTTTAACCCTTTGGACCTTAATGTAGACCAATTTGAAAACGGGACAATACTGTGCAATTGAAAATTTCTTGCTATTTCGCAATATTGTGCAATAATATATTTCTACAGAACTTGCTATTGAGCAATACTGTGCAATAAGATATTTCTACAGAACTTGCTATTGAGCAATACTGTGCAATTGAAGATTTCTTGCTATTGTGCAATACTGTGCAATTGAAAATTTCTTGCTATTGCACAACAATGCACAATACTGCGTAATTGAAGATGCCTTGCTATTGCGGAATACTGTGCAATTAAAAATTTCTTGCTATTGCACAATACTTAATATATTAATTTTGGACCCTGATTTGGACCAACGTGAAAACTGGGCCCATAACCATAAATCTAAGTACATGTTTAGATTCAGGATATCAAAGAACCCCAAGAGTTAAATTTTTGTTAATATTAAGCGGAGTTTAATTTTGAACCCTTTGGACCTCAATGTAGACCAAATTGAAATCAGGACCAAAATTAAAGAATCTGAATACACTGTTGAATTTGGCATATATCAGAGAACCCCAATAATTCATTTGTTGATGTAATAAAACAAAGTTTAATTTTTGCACCTTTTGGCCCCTAATTCTTTGGGACCGAAACCCTCAAAATCAATCCAAACCTTCCTTTAGTGCTCATAAACCTTGTGTTAAAATTTCGTAGATTTCTAGTAAGATTTCTAGTAGTATTAAACTTATAATAAAGTAATTGTTCAAAAACGTAGAAAAATGCTTATTTGGGACCTGTCTTTGGCCCCTTATTCCAAAACTGTTGGGACAAAATCTCCCAAAATAGAACCTAACCTTCCTTTAGTGGTCATGACCCTTATTTAAAATTTCATAGATTTCTGTTATAGTGCCTAACAAGATTTTGTGAGGTAGACGAAATTGACTTTAAAACGATCTTATTGACTTTTGATGTGCAGAAATAGGCAGATCGGACATATTTTGACTTAAGTTACTTACTTGTTAAGTTTGGGATTAATTGTAATCAACATATTCCAATGAGACTGAAAAATGCTTTTTTTATTTATATGAGAAATAATAATTTTACCTGCCGTAGTCGTGCGTAAAATATATTTCGGTATTTCTCTTACGAAAATGACTTGTTTAATGGAACAACACGTATTATTTGTAAACTTTCTCTTTACTCTTCACAATAGGCTTTTTAAAATATAACCTTTCAACTGTATATTCCGAAAATTTTGTGAAAATCGAATAAGTGGCAATTCTTACCTTTCATACCTTAACTTTCATTGATAAAACATAATATTGACTCGTCCAGTGTCCAGTTTGAAGGTCATTTTAGTTACCGTACATATTAATGCACGTTCTAATTAATCAATAGTCATGTAAGAAAAGCATAAACAAGTTTGAAGGTAAACTAATAACAACTTAATCCAATCAAATTGCCTACGATTCAATAACAATGACCAGTCCACATCATAAAAATGTATAGGGTTAAACTGGGTAGGGAGAAAATGTCAGATATATTAATTTCATTATTTTGCAATAACGAGTAAAAATTTGTTAACCAATAGATTTGTTATAATTTCATAAACATGTCGTTCTGTATTGGTATAGTTTTTGGATCTTTCATTAGCCTATTTAAGGCTGTAGAAAGTTTGGCCTTCAAAAGTCAACATCAGGGCTCACACTACTTCAGAATTATAGGGAGAAGTGACTTCTCTTTTTGAAACTGATAGGGAGAAGTGGTGAGATTTGAAAGAGAAGTGCTCATTCGCGCGGTGCGCTACAATGTTTGGGTTTTACAATAGTATAAAGGGCCATATGTAAATAATGTTCTTTTTATATTGTTCAATTCATATCTGAGTAAAAAAAAAATACAATTAAAGTAACATTTGAAATTAAAAGTTGTTTAAGTTTTACTAAGGTTCTTGTGAGAAACTTATTCCAACTAAATATCTAGCACTAAAATAAAAAAATATTTTAAAAAATGTAAAGAAATTATAATATATCATTATTACAATTTAATTAAAAATTATCTTGTGTATGAAATTCAGTGTTTCTCATAAAAAAATATAAAAGTTATTAAGCTAGGCCATAATATATTGAAATTAGTATAATAGTCTCAGAGTTAAGCAACTTTAATCAATAGTTTGAAACAATCCATAAAAAATATAGGGAATTATATACACCAATCAATTAGATGTAACCAAAAGTCTCTTAATGTGTGTGGAATGCGTATTTTTTCCCTTTGGGATCAATATTCTTCTGTCACCTGTTCCGTCCGTGCGTCCGTAGTAATTATTGTAAAAGTACGGATTTCGGTCATAGCTGGTCCGGTTCAGATCCGTAGTTTAGAAATCGGTCAATGGCGGACTAATGCAAGAAAATTTACAAAAATAAACGATGTTTGACAAGTTATTTGAAAAGGAACATGACGTTTTTAATGCAATAAATCATAATCATAGACTTTATAAAGAAAATTCGCCTTTTTAAAACATTGGATGTTTCACAAATAATATGAGACAACAAAGCAAAATCATTTCTTAAAACACTGCAAAAACAATAATTCTGATTGATGAAGTGGTATTGTCATAAATTGCATTGGAGTGAACAGTGGAACATCAAACGTCAAATTCCCTCACACAATGTTATCACACACTATAACTTTTACTTAATATGTTAGAGTGCGAAAACCAAATGTATTCTGACAATGACAACGACAACGTGATACCAATACAGACCAAATAATTTCTATTTTTGCAGCTGTATAAAAAGTATTATATAAATATTTAACATACTGTATATAATAAAATTTCTTAATAACAAGAAGAGTTTATCAACAACATATTTTCTTCATTACAAGCACATTTAAAACCATACATTTTGTATTTACTGATTGTCACGAGAGAAATAATAAACAGCTGCCCCATGAGCGCATGATATGCCCGTCGTCTTGTGTGAAAAGTTTCATGCAATAATCATAAATAGTTTCTGAGTGAGTTTTAAGCAATAACCATATATTGTTTTTAAAATACATCATGTACATAGGGACAATCTATTTAAAAAAAAAAAACTAAATATCACTAAAATAAAATTTTGAATCAAAGCCAAAAAGTATATCAAAAGCAGATTCAGACTTATTTATGTCTGAGCTCCGACTGTTAAAAAGCAAAAATTAGAACCCATATAAATTCATATGATTGTATAAGTGTTTCAGCTGTGCACACCTAAATAAGTATTTTTGATAAGTTTAATATATTATAATATAAAAACAGTGGAAACCTGTCCAAACCGAACACCTACAGGACTTTGCGTTTTGTTGGGTTTTCACAGGTGTACAGATTGAAGATGTTAACTGAAGTTGACACCAAAATAATTTTGGCACTTACTGACAAGGCACAAAAGGTGACACAACAGACAGCTTTTTTTCATGATGATTTAAATGTAAATGTAAAAAAATAGATAGATGAAGATAGACGTATTTTTCCTTTTTTAATATAAATCAAACGCTGCTCCGTCAATCATAATCCTCCTTGTTTAAGGGTATAAATCGTTCAATAATGTCCGATGTGGAGAGAATTTGCTTTTTATAATTATTTTCCAATCAGTTAATTCAGTGACCGATTCATATTCTCAGTCACTGTTAAAAGACGATTCCATTGTTGAATTGATATCGTCATTTTCAATAATCTGAACACACATACAAGTTCTTGGAGTAAACTGGTCACCCGCTGATTGATACTTTGCCACAAGATAAGAGCGAAACTACAGCAGGGGTCCAGTTTATTCTCAGACTGTATCTTTGACAAATACATAAGGGAGGAGGAGCATGAATTATATATATAGGGACTCAAAAGGAAATCCAGTATCCCGTAAATATAATTTGAAAGTCTTGCACCACTTCTTAATCCAGCAAAACGGTTTAAAACTATTGTTTAATTAAACAGGTTGGCTACTAAATGACAGTTACCAAGTTATGACCGTAAATATTTGAGTAACAAGCATTTAATTGATCTTTAAAGGAAAAGATCCATTCTTGACCTTTTCGGCAATAGGGTCGCTGACCAGTTAAACGTTTCTTTACAAACAAATCATTTACTCACTTAATACAAAGACACAAACATGCTAGTGATAACAACTCATCAGTTCATTTAACCTCAATTACCCTCGGGGATACTCAGTTATCCTGTGTTTGTTTAATTAAATCATCCAAATAATTAAAAATACTTTTTTGTTTTAATTGCTATTGATTGATTTTGACAGGTAATTTTTAGATATATACATACTAACGAGCCTTCAAAAAGTGTCCGGAATTCGATGTTGACAGGGTTCGGATTTTTCAGGTTAGGTGAACTACATTAAACTGAAGTTCGGTTTTATCAGTGTTCGGTTTACCCAGGTTTCACTGTATTACAAGATGAGAAATCATATACAATAATCCAAGATAAGGGGTCAGTAAAAGACTTTGGCTTATGTAACGACCCGAGATAAATGTATAAAGGTATAATACTTGAGCATGAAAACTCACAAAGTCAACGATTAATATAATTTACCTTGCTTAAAATGAAATATCTTGTTCAACAAGGTAAAAGTTCTTCTTCCAGTAACAAGTGCATTCAGTTACTGTTTCATTTGTAAATTTTTAAATGCTTTACAGTCGTTTGTTGACGGACAATTTTTATTCCTATTTTATCTGTACACTCAAATTATTTATATCGATAAACTATATTTTGTTTTGACTTTTGTGGTGTCTCGTGTAAATTTTAACCTACTCTCTGTATATCTGAAGGACGATGAAAATCTCAGTTTCTTTATATAAATATCTATTGAATACTAATCGAGAGTCTAAGATACAACTATAAACTGTACGTGCGAAAGCATGTACTTGTAAGAAAATCGGAAATCGACAACTGTTTCTAATTTTCAATACGAAGTCGGTTCTGATTCCGGAATTAAAGATGTAAGCGCTATTCGCTAGTAGACTATGTGTATTAAAATGACATGAAGCAAGACAACTGTGATTAAGGTGACACATATCATACACGTATTTTACTCTAGCTACTATTAATTATTTATTGATATGTCATAAGGTATTTGAAAATTAGTGAAAATAAGCCAAAATCAAAATTTAAAATATGACCTTGACCTTTCACCTTGGCCTCATTTTCATTTTTTTGGACCAAGGACCTCAAATCTGAAGACCCTAGGTCTCTATCCCTTATGGTTTACTAGTTAGAAATGCATATAACTTGAATCAAATGAAAAAGGGGGAATAACTCTCATATGGAGTCTCCGTAAAGCTTAGGTCCAAATGAATATCCTAATCTTTAAGATGTAATGAGCAATTTGGTAAAATAAATTTGTCGTACTTTTTTACGGTTGCGAAGGAGTAGTGGCCACAAGAAAAACAGTGTTTGGGGAGATAACTCTTACAACGTAAAGTATTTTGTTACGCTGTTGTAAATTTTTAAAGCGTATAAACTATACGATATCATGTTTCAAATATCAAAGCGACATCTTTTGAAACATCAATATTACGCAAGAAGAAAAATTAGGCGGAAGAAAAAAAAAAAAAAAAAATAATAATTAAAAACCAATTGTTCAGAGAACAATTGAAGGTCTTTCCATTAGTAAAGATCTATTTTGATATGGAAATATGAAAAATCAGTTTAAAATGTTAGTTCCTATGGCTTTATGATGTATTAATATCAATTTAAAGCAAAGGTCAAAATCTAGAACGTCCTATTAACCTATGACCTTGACCTCAATTTCAAGGTCACAAACCAAGGATCTTAAATCAAAAGACCCTAGGTCTTTAATATGTTTGGTTAAAGAGTAATATCACTTTACGGGTAAACCTAAATATAAGATGGGCAAAAACTCCCATTTATTATTTGCGCACCCTTTCAACCAAAATATACATGTAAGGACATGTCGCAAATAACAATTAATGAAAAATTATTTGTCGATATGTCATACGGTATTTGAAAATCAGTGAAAATAAGCAAAAATCAAAATTTAAAACATGACCTTGACCTTTGACCTTGACCTCATTTTCATTTTTTTGGACCAAGGACCTCAAATCTGAAGACCCTAGGTCTCTATCCCTTATGGTTTACCAGTTAGAAATGCATATTACTTATATCATTTACATAAGGGGAAATAACTCTCATATGGAGTCTCTGGAAAGCTTCGGTCCAAATGAATTGCCTAATCCTGAAGATGTAACGAGCAATTTGGTAAAATAAATTTGTCGTAATCTTTTACGGTTGCGAAGGAGTAGTGGCCACAAGAAAAACAGTGTTTGGGGAGATAACTCTTACAACGCAAAGTATTTGGTTACGCAGTTGTCAGTTTTAAAAGCGCATACACTTTACGATATCATATTCCAAATATCTAAGCGACATCTTTTGAAACATCAATAATACGCAAGAAAAAAAATTAGGCGGAAGAAAAAAAAAAAAAAAATAATAATAATAATAATAATCAGAACAAATTCAATAGGTCTTTCCACGGAAAGGTGGAAAGACCTAATAATAATCAGAACAAATTCAATAGGTCTTTCCACGGAAAGGTGGAAAGACCTAATAATTAAAAACCAATTGTTCAGAGAACAATTGAAGGTCTTTCCACTAGTAAAGATCTATTTTGATATGGAAATATGAAAAATCAGTTTAAAATGTTAGTTCCTATGGCTTTATGATGTATTAATATCAATTTAAAGCAAAGGTCAAAATCTAGAACGTCCTATTAACCTATGACCTTGACCTCAATTTCAAGGTCACAAACCAAGGATCTTAAATCAAAAGACACTAGGTCTTTAATATGTTTGGTTAAAGAGTAATATCACTTTACGGGTAAACCTAAATATAAGATGGGCAAAAACTCCCATTTATTATTTGCGCACCCTTTCAACCAAAATATACAAGTAAGGACATGTCGCAAATAACAATTTATGAAAAATTATTTGTCGATATGTCATACGGTATTTGAAAATCAGTGAAAATAAGCAAAAATCAAAATTTAGAACATGACCTTGACCTTTGACCTTGACCTCATTTTCATTTTTTTGGACCAAGGACCTCAAATCTGAAGATCCTAGGTCTCTATCACTTATGGTTTACTAGTTAGAAATGCATATTACTTATATCATTTACATAAGGGGAAATAACTCTCATATGGAGTCTCTGGAAAGCTTCGGTCCAAATGAATTGCCTAATCCTGAAGATGTAACGAGCAATTTGGTAAAATAAATTTGTCGTAATCTTTTACGGTTGCGAAGGAGTAGTGGCCACAAGAAAAACAGTGTTTGGGGAGATAACTCTTACAACGCAAAGTATTTGGTTACGCAGTTGTCAGTTTTAAAAGCGCATACACTTTACGATATCATATTCCAAATATCTAAGCGACATCTTTTGAAACATCAATACTACGCAAGAAAAAAATTAGGCGGAAGAAAAAAAAAAAAAAAAATAATAATAATTAAAAACCAATTGTTCAGAGAACAATTGTAGGTCTTTCCACTAGAAAAGATCTTTTTTGATATTGAAATATTAAAAATCAGTTTAAAATGTTATTTCCTATGGCTGTATGATGTATTTATATGAATTTAAAGCAAAGGTCAAAATCTAGAACGTCATATTAACCTATGACCTTGACCTCAATTTCAAGTTCACAAACCAAGGACCTTAAATCAAAAGACCCAAGGTCTTTAATATGTTTGGTTTATTAGTAATATCACTTTACGCGTAATTCTAAATGTAAGATGGGCAAAAACTCCTATTTATTGTCTGCGCACCCTTTCAATCAAAATATACAAGTAAGGACATGTCGCAACTAACAATTTATGAAAAATTATTTGTCGATATGTCATAAGGTATTTGAAAATAAATGAAAATAAGCCAAAATCAAAATTTAGAATATGACCTTGACCTTTGACCTTGACCTCATTTTTATTATTTTCGACCAAGGACCCCAAATCTAAAGACCCTATGTCTTTATCACTTATGGTTTACCATTTAGAAATGCATATCACTTAATTTAAGGGAAAAGGGGGAATAACTCTCATATGGAGTCTCCGTAAAGCTTCGGTCCAAATGAATATCCTAATCCTGAAGATGTAACGAGCAATTTGGTAAAATAAATTTGTCGTAATCTTTAACGGTTGCGAAGGAGTAGTGGCCACAAGAAAAACAGTGTTTGGGGAGATAACTCTTACAACGTAAAATATTTTGTTACACAGTTGTAAATTTTTAAAGCGTATAAACTATACGATACCATATTCCAAATATCTAAGCGACATCTTTTGAAACATCAATAATACGCAAGAAAAAAAATTAGGCGGAAGAAAAAAAAAAAAAAAAAAAAATAATAATAATTAAAAACCAATTGTTCAGAGAACAATTGTAGGTCTTTCCACTAGAAAAGATCTTTTTTGATATTGAAATATTAAAAATCAGTTTAAAATGTTAGTTCCTATGGCTGTATGATGTATTTATATGAATTTAAAGCAAAGGTCAAAATCTAGAACGTCATATTAACCTATGACCTTGACCTCAATTTCAAGTTCACAAACCAAGGACCTTAAATCAAAAGACCCAAGGTCTTTAATATGTTTGGTTTATTAGTAATATCACTTTACGCGTAATTCTAAATGTAAGATGGGCAAAAACTCCTATTTATTGTCTGCGCACCCTTTCAATCAAAATATACAAGTAAGGACATGTCGCAACTAACAATTTATGAAAAATTATTTGTCGATATGTCATAAGGTATTTGAAAATAAATGAAAATAAGCCAAAATCAAAATTTAGAATATGACCTTGACCTTTGACCTTGACCTCATTTTTATTATTTTCGACCAAGGACCCCAAATCTAAAGACCCTATGTCTTTATCACTTATGGTTTACCATTTAGAAATGCATATCACTTAATTTAAGGGAAAAGGGGGAATAACTCTCATATGGAGTCTCCGTAAAGCTTCGGTCCAAATGAATATCCTAATCCTGAAGATGTAACGAGCAATTTGGTAAAATAAATTTGTCGTAATCTTTAACGGTTGCGAAGGAGTAGTGGCCACAAGAAAAACAGTGTTTGGGGAGATAACTCTTACAACGTAAAGTATTTTGTTACACAGTTGTAAATTTTTAAAGCGCATAAACTATACGATACCATATTCCAAATATCTAAGCGACATCTTTTGAAACATCAATAATACGCAAGAAAAAAAATTAGGCGGAAGAAAAAAAAAAAAAAAAATAATAATAATAATAATAATCAGAACAAATTCAATAGGTCTTTCCACGGAAAGGTGGAAAGACCTAATAATAATCAGAACAAATTCAATAGGTCTTTCCACGGAAAGGTGGAAAGACCTAATTAAAAACCAATTGTTCAAAGAACAATTGAAGGTCTTTCCACAAGTAAAGATCCATTTAATTATGAAAACATTAAAAATCAATCTAAAATGTCAGTTCCTATGACTTTATCATGTATAAATATGAATTTAAAGCAAAGGTCAAAATCTAGAACGTCCTATTAACCTTTGACCTTGACCTCAATTTCAAGGTCACCAACATAGGACCTCAAATAAAAAGACCCTAGGTCTGTAATATGTATGGTTAATGAGTTATATCACTTTAGGCATGATTTTAAATATAAGATGGGCAAAAACTCTCATTTATTGTTTACGCACCCTTCCAACCAAAATTTACAAGTTACAACGTGTCGCAAGTCACAATTTAGTAAAAATAATTTGTCAATATCTTTCACGGTTGTAAAAAATAAGAGAAAATAAGCCAAAATCTAAATTTAGAATATGACCTTGACCTTTGACCTTGACCTGATTTTCATTTTTTTGGACCAAGGAACTTAAATCCAAAGACCCTAGGCCTATATCACTGATGGTTTACCAGTTAGAAACGCATATCACTTATATCAAATGCATAAGGGGAAATAACTCTCATATGGAGTCTCCGGATAGCTTCGGTCCAAATAAATATCCTGATCCTGAAGAAGTAACGAGCAATTTGGTAAAATAAATTTGTCGTAATCTTTTACGGTTGCGAAGGAGTAGTGGCCACAAGAAAAACAGTGTTTTGGGAGATAACTCTTACAACGTAAAGTATTTTGTTATGCAGTTGTAAATTTTTAAAGCGTATAAACTATAAGACATCATATTCCAAATATCTAAGCGACATATTTTGAAACATCAATACTACGCAAGAAAAAATTTAGGCGGAAGAAAAAAAAAAAAATAATAATAATTAAAAACCAATTGTTCAGAGAACAATTGAAGGTCTTCCCACTAGTAAAGATCTATTTTGATATTGAAATATGAAAAATCAGTTTAAAATGTTAGTTCCTATGACTTTATGATGTAGTTATGTCAATTTAAAGCAAAGGTCAAAATCTAGAACGTCCTATTAACCTATGACCTTGACCTCAATTTCAAGGTCACAAACCAAGGATCTTAAATCAAAAGACCCTAGGTCTTAAATATGTTTGGTTAAAGAGTAATATCACTTTACAGGTAAACCTAAATATTAGATGGGCAAAAACTCCAATTTATTGTATGCGCATCCTTTCAACCAAAATATACAAGTAAGGACATGTCGCAACTAACAATTTTGAAAAATTATTTGTCGATATGTCATACGGTATTTGAAAATTAGTGAAAATAAGCCAAAATTTAAAATATGACCTTGACCTTTGACCTTGACCTTATTTTCATTTTTTTGGACCAAGGACCTCAAATCTGAAGACCCTAGGTCTCTATCACTTATGGTTTACTAGTTAGAAACGCATATCACTTGAATCAAATGAAAAAGGGGAAATAACTCTCATATGGAGTCGCCATATAGCTTCGGTCCAAATGAATATTCTTATCCTTAAGATGTAACGAGCAATTTGGTAAAATAAATTTGTCGTAATCTTTTACGGTTGCGAAGGAGTAGTGGCCACAAGAAAAACAGTGTTGGGGCAGATAACTCATACAACGTGAAGTATTTTGTTACGCGGTTGTAAATTTTTAAAGCGTATAAACTATACGATATCATATTCCAAAGATCTAAGCGACAACTTATTAAACAACAATACTACGCAAGAAAAAAAATTAGGCGGAAGAAAAAAAAAAAATAATTAAAAACCAATTGTTCAGAGAACAATTGAAGGTCTTTCCACTAGTTAAGATCTATTTTGATATTGAAATATAAAATATCAGTTTAAAATGTTAGTTCATATGGCTTTATGATATATTAATATGAATTTAAAGGAAAGGTCAAAATCTAGAACGTCCTTTTAACCTATGACCTTGACCTAAATTTCAAGGTCACAAATCAAGGACCTTAAATCATAAGACCCTAGGTCTTTAATATGTTTGGTTAATGAGAAATAACACTTTACGCGTAATTCTAAATGTAAGATGGACAAAAACTCCAATTTATTGTATGCGCACCCTTTCAACCAAAATATACAAGTAAGGACATGTCGCAACTAACAATTTAGGAAAAAATATTTGTCAATATGTCATACAGTATTTGAAAATAAGTGAAAATAAGCCAAAATCAAATTATAGAATATGACCTTGACCTTTGACCTTGACCTTATTTTCATTTTTTTGGACCAAGGATCTCAAATCAAGAGACCCTAGGTCTCTATCACTTATGGTTTACCAGTTAGAAACGCATATCACTTATATCAAATGCATAAGGGGAAATAACTCTCATATGGAGTCTCCAGATAGCTTCGGTCCAAATGAATTGCCTAATCCTGAAGAAGTAACGAGCAATTTGGTAAAATAAATTTGTCGTAATCTTTTACGGTTGCGAAGGAGTAGTGGCCACAAGAAAAACAGTGTTTGGGGAGATAACTCTTACAACGTAAAGTGTTTTGTTACGCAGTTGTAAATTTTAAAAGCGTATAAACTATACGACATCATATTCCAAATATCTAAGCGACATCTTTTGAAACATCAATACTACGCAAGAAAAAAATTTAGGCGGAAGAAAAAAAATAAAAAAATTAAAAACCAATTGTTCAGAGAACAATTGTAGGTCTTTCCACTAGAAAAGATCTTTTTTGATATTGAAATATTAAAAATCAGTTTAAAATGTTAGTTCCTATGGCTGTATGATGTATTTATATGAATTTAAAGCAAAGGTCAAAATCTAGAACGTCATATTAACCTATGACCTTGACCTCAATTTCAAGTTCACAAACCAAGGACCTTAAATCAAAAGACCCAAGGTCTTTAATATGTTTGGTTTATTAGTAATATCACTTTACGCGTAATTCTAAATGTAAGATGGGCAAAAACTCCTATTTATTGTCTGCGCACCCTTTCAATCAAAATATACAAGTAAGGACATGTCGCAACTAACAATTTATGAAAAATTATTTGTCGATATGTCATAAGGTATTTGAAAATAAATGAAAATAAGCCAAAATCAAAATTTAGAATATGACCTTGACCTTTGACCTTGACCTCATTTTTATTATTTTCGACCAAGGACCCCAAATCTAAAGACCCTATGTCTTTATCACTTATGGTTTACCATTTAGAAATGCATATCACTTAATTTAAGGGAAAAGGGGGAATAACTCTCATATGGAGTCTCCGTAAAGCTTCGGTCCAAATGAATATCCTAATCCTGAAGATGTAACGAGCAATTTGGTAAAATAAATTTGTCGTAATCTTTAACGGTTGCGAAGGAGTAGTGGCCACAAGAAAAACAGTGTTTGGGGAGATAACTCTTACAACGTAAAGTATTTTGTTACACAGTTGTAAATTTTTAAAGCGTATAAACTATACGATACCATATTCCAAATATCTAAGCGACATCTTTTGAAACATCAATAATACGCAAGAAAAAAAATTAAGCGGAAGAAAAAAAAAAAAAAAATAATAATAATTAAAAACCAATTGTTCAGAGAACAATTGTAGGTCTTTCCACTAGAAAAAATCTTTTTTGATATTGAAATATTAAAAATCAGTTTAAAATGTTAGTTCCTATGGCTGTATGATGTATTTATATGAATTTAAAGCAAAGGTCAAAATCTAGAACGTCATATTAACCTATGACCTTGACCTCAATTTCAAGTTCACAAACCAAGGACCTTAAATCAAAAGACCCAAGGTCTTTAATATGTTTGGTTTATTAGTAATATCACTTTACGCGTAATTCTAAATGTAAGATGGGCAAAAACTCCTATTTATTGTCTGCGCACCCTTTCAATCAAAATATACAAGTAAGGACATGTCGCAACTAACAATTTATGAAAAATTATTTGTCGATATGTCATAAGGTATTTGAAAATAAATGAAAATAAGCCAAAATCAAAATTTAGAATATGACCTTGACCTTTGACCTTGACCTCATTTTTATTATTTTCGACCAAGGACCCCAAATCTAAAGACCCTATGTCTTTATCACTTATGGTTTACCATTTAGAAATGCATATCACTTAATTTAAGGGAAAAGGGGGAATAACTCTCATATGGAGTCTCCGTAAAGCTTCGGTCCAAATGAATATCCTAATCCTGAAGATGTAACGAGCAATTTGGTAAAATAAATTTGTCGTAATCTTTAACGGTTGTGAAGGAGTAGTGGCCACAAGAAAAACAGTGTTTGGGGAGATAACTCTTACAACGTAAAGTATTTTGTTACACAGTTGTAAATTTTTAAAGCGTATAAACTATACGATACCATATTCCAAATATCTAAGCGACATCTTTTGAAACATCAATAATACGCAAGAAAAAAAATTAGGCGGAAGAAAAAAAAAAAAAAATAATAATAATAATCAGAACAAATTCAATAGGTCTTTCCACGGAAAGGTGGAAAGACCTAATAATAATAATCAGAACAAATTCAATAGGTCTTTCCACGGAAAGGTGGAAAGACCTAATAATAATAATCAGAACAAAACCTATAGGTCTTTCCACGGAAAGGTGGAAAGACCTAATAATCAGAACAAATTCAATAGGTCTTTCCACGGAAAGGTGGAAAGACCTAATAATCAGAAGAAATCCAATAGGTCTTTCCACGGAAAGGTGGAAAGACCTAATTACAATACTTATTAATATAAAGTTGTGGTAGTAATTAGATACTTAATTGTATTATCTAGCTATGTCGATGTTTCTTCTAAATCAAACTGGAAACCAAAATATCGTAATAATTTTCAAACAAAAATCTAATAAATGAACTGGTTGAATAATTATCTTTACCATAACAAACGAATACAACAGAAAAATAGTAAGATTTACAACTACAAACAATAAGACATCTGTCAACATCCGATGAGAATAAAAAATATAACATCAAAACTAAATACATAATTTTTGGATAAAAAGTACCGTAACACGTCTTATAGCAATGCAAATTCACACTCAGCAAAACAGTCAGTATCGGGAAAGAGTCACGTTCGGCAATTAAAAGATCAGACGACGTAATGATTATAAAGAATATTGCAATTGTATCATAATATGTGACACATTATTTATTGTAGTAAATCTAATTTTATAGTTTGAATCACATAATTGGCCCCTACATATTACCTTTTAAGTAATAGTTAAGTTCAATTATAAATCAATATTGAAATTAAAAGACCTACAAACAAAAGGGGATTTTAAGATCCACGAGCCCGAATAATAACGAACAGATTTGTAATGCGACGTACTGTATGGTTTGGTTACTTGTTGGTTATTTCGCTATGTAAAAATTATGTGGTATGCACTGAAACTCTGGTTTATCCCTTATCATAGGATTTGTCACCATCGTAAGCAATGACTGCCTGCAACTAACGTTAAATTTATTTGTCGGAAAGGTCAACAAATTGTGTTCAGTTATGAAATAACAGATACTTTATAATCAAAGGATTTCAACATTAAGCATGCTAAGCTGATCAGATGTTTGTTTTGGGAACAAAGAATGAATAAAAATTAAATGTCCGGTCTCAATCGCAGTTGAAAGCCGTACGATGGCCTATAGTTGTTATCTTAATCATCATTTGATATATGGTGTGGAGTTGTTTCGTTGGCAAGCCTAGCACATATTCTTATTTTTTAGTTCTGTGTTGCATTCAGCATTTTTATAAAAAAAAGCTGAATTGTAATATTATATTTTAAACAGATTTGAGTCTGCTATCTTATCAATTTGACCAATATTTACTTTTTATGGGACAGAATGCTGATGTTGTCTACGATACATGATCATATGATTAAGACCACGGAGATAAAATTAAAACACTTTCAAATGTTCATGTTTCGTGTAGATTTTGTGTTTGTTTTATCAATTACAGTGTGTTCCTAATTGTAAATTTCATAGATAACATAATTTTTACAAAAAAAAACCCTCCATGGCAAATACAAACAGGCAATGCCCATAAAATTTGACAAAATTAAAAGACCGACTATATCAACCAACAAAACTAACGAAAACAACTGTCTTTATACTGACTTAGAATAAACATTTTCTAAAGACATTAGTGGTTGAAACCCTGTGGTGTAGCTGCCTACACTCAAAAAATAAATTACTAGATTTTACTTAAAACAAGTATTGTTTTTACTCAAATCAAGTAAACAAAACAAGTAAAAATGTTTGTATAAAATGGAGTAATTGCTAGTAATAATCTAGTTAGTCAATGCAAGAAAATGTTCAATGTATATTAAGTAATTCTTTTAATAATTACTAAGTAATTCTTTTCATAAATAATAAGTACTTTTTTTATACACATTAGGTATTTCTTTTTATTATAATACGTAATTATTTTAATACTCATTAAGTATTTCTTTGATTATAGTAAGTAATTCTTTTAATGTAAATTAAGTATTTCTATTTGATAATAGTAAGTAGTTCTTTTAATATTTATTGAGTATTTTTTAAAATAATTTTAGTAATTATTTTATCACTTGTGAATAAGATCATCATAGCTACCAGGACTAAATTTTATATATACGCCAGATGCGCGCTTCGTCTACAAAAAACTCATCAGTGACGCTCGAATCCAAAAAAAACTATTACTCGAAACAGTGAATTCATTTGTAGGTTTTGAGTTATTCATTTACATACACATATAAGGTATAGATACAGATATATTTACAGATTACAATAAAAACTCTACCCTACTTTTTACAAATGCATATGCTTTTAGAAAGTAACATATATTCAAAGAATGATCACATATACTATATCGTTTGTTTGTATCCATTTTTATTCTTGTTTGTTGTAAGTTAACATGGGATACCTCCCAAGCAACTGTTCGTGCTACATTTTCGTTTAATTGAAATAGTGCACAACAAATACCTACAAAGTGTCCATTTTTGTATTTCTCCTTTTCTTTCATTATTGTCAATCGTGCAAGTATTTCAACAAATTCGTATACTTTTTGTTCAAATTGAAATCGGAATGAGTTGCAGCAAATTTTCAAAAATAGCTTACCAAAGTCAAATGAAGCCTTAATTCTGATTGGCCGAAAAAAAAAATCAGTCTCAAATCAAAAACTACTTATTAAATACAGGAAATATGATACAATTTTGTAAATTTATAAAACATAGTCTATGGATAGCACATTTAGTAAGACGAAGTTCACATTCTAAAAATTTAATCAAACGTGAATAATAATAGCTTCAAGATATTTTGATATGGAAATACAGTGGAGATCACTTCTAACCTCTCATTAAATCTGTCAGAATCTGTCAGGAGAACTGTTCTAGGACAGTACGTAGAACTGTCAGCCTGACACCTTTTAGTCAGTTCTAGCTAGAACAGTTCTAACCTAGAACTGATTTGGTCAATTCTACCTAGAACTAATTTGGACATTTCTACCTAGAACTGATCCTGACAGTTCTACCCTAGAACAGTTTTAGACAGTTCTAGCTAGAACTGACCAAATATTTGGTCAGTTCTACTTCTAGAACAGTTCTACGGTTAGAATTGATTTCAAGTTCTACGATTAGAATTGATTTATAAATTCTACGGCTAGAATTGATTTATAAATTCTACGGCTAGAATTGATTTATAAGTTTTAAGAACTCTTTGTCTAAATATAAAGGCAAAATAGCGATTAATATTATATACAGTTTTGCTATTTTGCCGGTTTTATTTCAGATCTATAATCGGTAAAAGAATTTTTAACCCCGCCATATTCTGCATGTATGTGCCTGTTCAAAGTCAGGAGCCTGTAATTCAGTGATTTTCTTTTGTTGATGAGTTACATAAATTATTTGTTTTTCTTCCAAGTTGTGTACATACATAAGGCCGTTAGTATTATGGGAGGGGGGGTGCATTTTTACATCCGTCATTCCGGGAATCAGGATGGCTCGTTATCACATAACAAAATTATATGACCTAATTAACCAAATGCAATAACTTGTTTCCCAATCCACAAATGTGATATCTATTTACGAGTAGTTTTCATACCTCGGACGGATCCGTTTAACAAAAAATCTGTTGACCGCATCAATCTAAACTGACATTGTTTGCTCTTCCTTTCTGCAATTCTATATAGCTGCACAGTACTTCAGTTATAATTTTAGGTCAAGAGGGACTGTAGTATACAAGTTACAGCAATATTGGAAAACAATTTTGTTCGCATCAATTTATAGTGCATCATATGTCCTCTTTTTATTCAAAATGTTGAATCATAAACAAATATCAGTTGTTTTCATACTTGAGACTGAGTCGTGTAATAAAATTTTTTGACCGCATCAACCAAAACTTACCATATTTGCTTTTTTTTAAATGTAAATCTAAATAGCTGCACAGTAATTCAGTTATAATGTTAGGTCAAGAGGGACTGTAGTATATAAATAACTACAATATTGGAAATCAATGACCAAAAATTTTTTTCCCGCATCAATTGAGAGTGACAGCATTTCCTATTTTTATTCAAAGTATCGCATCAGAAACAAATATCAGTAGTTTTTATATCTCAGACTGACTCATATAACAAAATTATTTGTCCGCATCAACCAAAACTGGCCATATTTGACAGCATCAACTAAAACTCACCATATTTACACTTTATTATGTAAATCTTATTATATATAGCCGCATAGTAAATCCCTTATAGTTACATATCACAATGGATTGTATAATTGAAATGACCATAATGATGACAGCAATATTGGAACACATTGACTACAAAAAAATTTCCACATCAATTTAGAGTACCAGCATTTCCTATTTTTATTCAAAATATCGCATCAGAAACAAATATCAGTAGTTTTTATACCCCAGACTGACTCATGTAACATAATTATTTGTCTGCATCAATCAAAACTGACCATATTTGACAGCATCAATCAAAACTGACCATATTTGACCGCATCAACCAAAATTGACCATATTTGCTCTTTTTTATGGAACTCATATAGTCGCATAGTAAATATGTAATATTTTTATGTAAGGATGGATTGTATGATACAAATGATAGAAATATTGGAACACAATGCTACCTAATTTCGTTTGCATCAATTAAGAGTGCCAGCATGTCCTCTTTTTATTCGAAATATTGCATCATCAACAAATATCAGTAGTTTTCATACCTCAGACTGACTGGTATAACATCTTTATATATTTGCACTTTATTGTGTACATGATGTAAATCTTAAAAGCCGCAAAGTAAATCACTTAATATATTTTTATATCAGGATGGATTGTTTAATATAAATGAAAGCAATATTGAAAAACAAAATTATGCTTGCATCAGTTTATAATGCCAGCATGTCCTCTTTTTTATCAAAATTTTGAGTAGTAAACTAATTTCAGTAGTTTTGTTATCTCAGACTGACTCATATAACAAAATTATTTGTCCGCATCAACCAACACTGACCATATTTGACAGCATCAACCAAAACTGACCATATTTACTCTTTATTATGTAAATCTTAATATATATATAGCCGCATAGTAAATCACTTATTGTTACATATCACAATGGATTGTATATTTCAAATGACCATGATGATGACAGCAATATTGGAACACATTGGCTTCAAAAAAATTCCACATCAATTTGGAGTACCAGCAAGTCCTTTTTTTATTCAAAATATTGAATTGTAAACAAATTTCAGTAGTTTCGATATATCAGACTGAGCCGTTTTAACAAAATTATGTGACCGCATCAA
The DNA here is from genome assembly GCA_037788925.1 of Mytilus galloprovincialis. Lineage (NCBI taxonomy): Eukaryota > Metazoa > Mollusca > Bivalvia > Mytilida > Mytilidae > Mytilus > Mytilus galloprovincialis. The sequence goes on along the minus strand of CM075341.1, from coordinate 45,464,997 downwards.
CCAAAACTGAACACATTTACACTTTATCAGGTAAATTTATATGGCCTCATTGTAAACCAATAATATTTCTATGTCAGGACGGATCATATGATAAAATGACACCAACTGTGGAACACAATACACCTTATCGCTAATCCCAGCTGACCTGGCCACTTGAACCTTTGAAGCATACAACAATCACTGTTCCATTGTGGCGTCAGATATTTCGTTATATGAGGTCAAAATTTTACGGGAACCTGTGTGATATCAAGAAATGGCGGACAAATAGGGATAAAGTGTATTTATACCATATCTAAATATTTAGCGCGCCGTTATTTCCTCTCTGTATCCATAATAATGAACCGTCACAAAAGTTAATTTCAAGTTAGTATAGTTTGTGATGGTTTTAAACAAAACTATTTAACGGCATAATCCAACACTCACATGACTGATTCATATACTTTATTTTAAAATAAAAAAGTACACATATGGAAAGTTCTCTTCTTGGAATTGTATACTGTTAATATAATTTGAAGAAGGCAAACTTTTAAGACAAATGCATGATTTTGTAGCCGAACGTCCAGGGGCAAATGTTTTTTTTGGGGAGTATATTTTTCTGACGTTCCAGACTCACAGATATCATTTAAAATCTTTATGGATAACTCTGGCTAAATTGACGAGATGGTGCAAATGTACATGTATATGTTTTTACGTTATACAACACTTTTTTCATTTATATCCCATGATTCATCCACTGTACAATTTTCGTTTGAACATTTGTCAAAACAGAATCTGAAATCATGAATGTCAAACAAAATAAATTACGATTAAAATTCAATGAATTAAATGCAGAGTTATATTTAGGAAGAGACTGTTAAAAACGGGGAAAGAAGAAACGTAAACAATGATGTTTCATTATGCAATCTTCTAAAAATATTTCTCCGATGAGTTGGATAACCTTCTATCCACTTCGATATTTGTACATGTAACGTTTGATGAGTAAAAAATATAGAAAATCTGCTATTATATAGCAAAGAAATTGGAAGTGATTTTTTTTTCTAAATTCTTAAATGCCCTTACTACAGTGACGTCATTTAGAACTGTTCTGCAGTCCTGACTGATTTAGTCAGTTCTGCTGACAGTTTTAAGATTAGAACTGATTTGAACAGTTCTACCTAGAACAGTTTTAGACAGTTCTACCCTAGAACTGATCCTGACAGTTCTACCTAGAACTGATTTAGTCAGTTCTACCTAGAACTGATTCTGACAGTTCTACTTAGAACAGTTCTAGGGTAGAACTGATCTGGGTAGAACTGTTCTAGAACAGATTAGAACAGTTCTTTGACAGAAATGTTCTAGGTAGAACTGTTCTAGAACAGGTTACAACAGTTCTATGACAGATTATTCTGACAGTTCTAATGAGAGGTTAGAAGTGATCCCCACTGTTACTTGAGTAAAAGCTAGTAATTTGATTTTTACTAAGTTTTAGTAATTTGAAGTAAAATTATAATAAGAAGTAATCCAAAGCAAATGTTTAAGCATTTCAAAGAATTAGCTAAATAACCTTGCTAAAGTTATCAAAACTTAATATGCAATTTTCAGAATCTGAAACCTACATGTCGGTAAACTGCTAGTAGTCTGTTGTGATTTATGTACATTTATTATTGTCATTTTGTTTTGTTTCTTTTTTTTTACATCTTCTAACATCAAACTCGGACTTCTCTTGAACTGAATTTTAACGTGGGTATTGTTATGCGTTTACTTTTCTTCTTTGGCTAGATTTGTATGGTGGGGGAGATCTCATAAACATGTTTAACCCCGTCGCATGTTTCCGCCTGTCTCAAGTCAGGAGCCTCTGGCCTTTGTTAGTCTTGTATTATTTTAAACTTTAGTTTCTTGTGTATAATTTGGAGTTTAGTATGGCTTTCATTATCACTGAACTTGTATATATATATTTATTTAGGGGCCAACTGAAGGACGCCTCCGGGTGTGGGAATTTCTGGCTGCATTGAGGACCTATTTGTGACCTTCTGCTGTTATCTGTTATATTGTCGGGTTGTTGTCATTTTGACACATTCCCCATTTCCATCCTCAATTTTATATGTTGAAATTGTAAAAATAATAGAGTTAATATTTAGTTTTTTTTTTTTTAGTTTAAACATATTTATTTAAATTTAAATTATAGTTAAATTAGAGTTAAATTTCATAGGAAGCATTCATTAATACAAATTACATCATTATGTAGTGCATTAGCCTACTTAGGAATACGGAGTTTTATTTCCAAGTTATTAGAAGTAATTCCAGTAACTTTTATACTGCATTTTAGCAGAAAGAAAATATAAATATGTGTAGTTCTTTAAATATATTACTTAATCTAAGTAATTTCATTTTACTAAATGCCGTAAGTTACTACTTAAATAAGAACTAAGTTATTAATTATAACTTTGCTATAGTGTATAATGCTTCGAACTGTCTCACAATTTTACTCCTTTTTAGATATGTTCAAAATTATAGAACTGTGTTTTAGCAAAGTTTTAACATACTTTTATGGTTATATGATGCCTGATTTCTGAGGAATATGCAAACAAAAAACTGTCTGTTCCTTTTAAAGTCTTTTTTGAAAATCATGGTATTATCTATACTTTTAAACGAGAAGTCCTCATTTTGTGTGTCGCTTCTCTTCTTTCCACAATAAATTAATCAACACGCCTCTGTATCCTATAGGTAAAATGCATAGTCGCATTTGTCATCCATTCATATGATAATTCAGATTGAGTTATTTTGGGAGAAAAACGAGAGAAAGGCATCCGGATATTGTCCCGTCATTGGGCGACATTTTAAGTCTGATTAGATTTCCGGTTTGCGTTTTTCTGTATACTTTGAACATGCATAAACTAAGGGTATTTTCAGAATTCTATCTGCTATCATTTTCCGGTTTACTTTCAACGGCGGTCATAGAGTTTATTACATAGAGAGGGTCTGTATACTAAATCAATGACCACCATGGATGAATTAGTAAACTTAGAATTGAAAGTAAATACACTATATTTATATAGTAATGAATGTTAATAATATACAGATAAGCGCTAGAATTATTCATGTGAACTTTTGATACCTTTTCTGAAATTCTCCAGTCATTAAATCTTTTACAAGATTCATTGATTACAAAAAAAGAAGGTGTGGTACGATTGTCATGTTGAGACAACTCTCCACAAGAGACCAAAATGACACAGAAATTAACAACTATAGGTCACCGTACGACCTTCAACAACGAGCAAAGCCCATACCGCATACTCAGCTTTAAAAGACCCCGAACTGAACAATGTAAAGCAATTCAAACCAGAAAACTAGCGGTCTTTTCTATGTACAAAAAATGAACGAAAAACAAATATGTAACACATAAACAAACGACAACCACTGAATTACAGGCTCCTTACTTAAATGTTCATAACATACTAAATATATTATGTTCATATTGAAATTGATAGAAAACCAAAAATTGGGAATATTGGAAATAAAGGAGAAGGGATAAAAAAAGTCCTGTCCCCAATAACCTATGACTTATGATACTTTTGCTGAAATTCTCCAGTCATTCAATATTTTACAAAATTCTTCCAACAACACTTTACATTCTTTAAACTACTCTCTGAATGCCCGCGATTTCGTGGGTGTGTTCTAGTACTATTTACCTGTATAATGGGCGCAAATGAATGGTTTAATTTTTGTTGCAAATGAAATATGATTTGTGGTGCAAATGAAAGATTTTTTGGCGCAAATGAAATGCCAATTGGCACAAAAGCAAAGCACCGAATTGAACAAAACAAAAAACCATCGGGAACACTAAAACCTGAAAAAGACTCGGGCAGTATTTTATAACATCGTTTCCACTAAATACGTTCATGTCAGTCCTCAAAAATCTAATTTACAATATTAGTGTTGTATATGACAGGATGTAACTATTTAAACTAAGTAAATAACACATAATACATGTAGTAATACGACAAGAACAATTAAAAAAAAGGGAATTCCCTCTTTGCTTCCTCTTCTCAAACAATACATTGTTTCTTAAGTACATGAAGTACGCATAGCCTTGCGTGTACTAATACAAATGCCATTTTTTAAGGATAACAGATGCAACACATTTGTTAACACTTTTTAAAAGTTAACAACCACTTCCTTAAAAATTATTGATTATCGTCCTACTTTCTATGTCGTACATAAATTTAATCATGAAAAAATTATTCAATAAATGCATGCTACACGCGTGATATTTAAGTAAATGTTACTTTTCTGTTAATGGTCACATGAATTAAAAAAAAAAAACATTTGCTAATAGTCACTATTTGATCGCTGAAAGTCCACGTTTAAAACCATGTAAATATGTCTTAGTTCTGTCAGCTTACTGGATGAGTAAAATTAATAATAATCTGGACATTTTACCATATATATGTAATATGTCAGGTAATGCATTTTGACGTTGCTATTCAAATTATGAGCCGTCTTTTATTTATTTTAACAAAACAAATTTGCGTAGCTGGACTGTGCAGATTCTTACTGTTTGTTTTAGTTGTTCGACATGATGATATATCATTGGCAAAAGGGGGGTTTGGATACATTAAAACTCAACCACAAAAGACGTCTATACCATGTCAGGCTAATGCGTTGTTGTTGTTGTCTATATATGTGGGCACGTTTATTTTCATGTGTGGATAGGCCGCTGTTAGTACGTAGTGGCTAAACTCTAAGGAACTCTAAACAAATGTTGTGTTCCTGCTATTTTTTTAGGTTATGGAATGCGTAGGATTTATTTAGAATGCAATTTCAAAGATAAAGAAGAGGTTAACATTAGCTCAACACAGATTATCTTTAACATACTTGTGTATTTGTGGTTGGTGACACCTGTACTTTATAAAGAGCTGATATTGTTGTGGTTGTTTTGGTTGTTTCTGTCGTCCGTCAATTTGTTCGTAGTTCGACATTGGCCAGGCTACTCCGATTGCACACACAATAAATATATATAAACTTAAAGATTTTGTAAACTTTAGTGATTTGCGTACTACATAGACTTTACTTCATGTAATATCTCCAAAAAAAAAATGATCTTAGAAAAACATGTCCTATAAAATCAAGGTATGTTTTACATTGCAAAAACTAACCATTAAGATGATTTAATATATAATAACAAATAGTATATATATCGACTTACCTTTTGAATTGACTACTAGCACGTTTAGTATAAATGTAAGAAGATAAAACATGTTAATAACAGAATATGAAAACATTTTTTCCACATTTCATGAATCCCTACATCGATGAGATCATCGTGTCATTATCATCGACACACGGAAACATTTTAACACAGCTAAACTATAACTTATTTCCGCTATGTTTGAGAATACCTATTTGTATTAAATTTGACACGGTATCGTAATACGATACATATTTGCCCAATAATGAGCATTTAATGCTAACGATTCAGACGACTGCGTGTCAATCCAGCTACTTTCCTACTGTTACAGCTTTTTCTTAAAACCCAAAAGATGTCTTAACAGCCATACTTACATGAATTAACAAAATACATTCGTAATACAGTTTAAGTATTTATGTCTATTATTTTCACGTGTATACCTTTTTAAAAAAAACACATTATCGCTACTAAAACTCCAACTGTTCACCTTTAAGGGCATACGATACAGTTACAGGGGAGGTAATGACGTTGCTAACGTAAACTGTTATTTTCGCGACGTCAAACTATGACATATCGGGAAAAGATGCATTTTTCGACTGAATTTTATCATTCAAACTGATTTAATTTGAAAACGAGTGCATGGACCCCTATTTTTTAAAACGGCAATTTGTTTCATTTTGCAAGGAGATTATGTGACCCAAATTTTATAAAACTGTAAATAGAGGAATTTTTTTAATTTTGATAAACATGCAGCAAAAAATGACGTTTGTTCCTCTATTCATGAATATTTGATAAATATGAGTTATTTCTGAATAAAAATTGCATATTTTTTAATGATACTTATAAAATACAGAAATTACCGATTATTTAACAAAAAAACATTTGTGTTTATCTTTTAAAACAAAAAAGTTATGTCTTTCTTTCGAAAAAGAAAATACGGACACAAATCTGAATTTTGAGCAAATATACAAAATTTCGACCTCATTTTACTCAAAAAGTAGCACATGAAGGTATATTTTTTATTACATATTTGATTTAATCAGGTAAAAAATAGCCTATATGCAAATTTTCATCAACTTGTAAATACAGGTTCAAAACTGTATCGTATGCCCTTAAGTAAAACTAACAAATCAGTAAGTTCCTGTCCAATTGCTCTTATAGAGTATATTTTTACTGAACTCTATTACTCTGCTGCTGTTTTCTATGCATGTCTTATCACGTATCACCTTAAAACAAAATAACTTTAATATTTTATGAAGACACTGTTCTATGTGGTTTACTTATACTTGGACACAGTTTTATTCTTTTTCGTCAGTCTGATATCTTAAATCTTCAGTATTCCTTAAATAAAGTATCAGGGCCCTCTTTAGATATAATAATCCGTTGTTCTCAAAAACCGGAACTAAAATTTTGCTGTATAGGTTACAATTTTTGTTTTGTATTGACAGCCATTTCAGTAATCTTATTATATCATTATATAAGGATGTTGAATTACAGGAATTTGATAATATACACTCACCTAGTTTTATAATACTTTTAAAATTTGTATAGGCCGACAAAGATTCTGGTCGATTGTGGTTCTCTAGTTATAAGATTTGTATCTTAATGTGCATAGAAAAGGCATATATTTAAATCCCTGCGCAGTTGTTTATTTATCTGTTATAATAATAATTAATACATTGAAATTGTTCATATACTGTCGACAACAAATATCTAAATGTAAATTCGAATTTAAATTGTATGTGTTTACTTGTTTAAGTTTTCTTTTTGAAATTGGTAAAACTTGGTTCACACTGACTCACCTAGATTTCTTTGCACCCGTTGCTGTCTTCTCCTTCTTGTTCGTGTTCTTCGCTCACCTCGAATGTCGTCCCAGCTATATAAACCTGTCTCTCTGAGATCTAACCACCTTGCCCACTTATCTAACTGCTTTTTTTCCATCTTGATATTTGAAATGCATTATTTTACTGTGACCTTCTGTGAACTTCTGAATCTAACCAAATAAGCGGAGAGTGTGTCAATGGGACACTGACAATGAACCACCATTGCATTTAACGTTATAAAGAGGCATTACTAAAGAACGGTAAAAGTGTCGCAAGCCAATACGCACTTGATCTGCGTTTTATAGGAATAAGCATTCAGTCGTGTATGCGTTTCTTAAAATTTGGTTCCGGCAAAAACATATTAGAGAACGGAAACTAATTGTTGGGACGTACGTACGTAATTTCAGATGGACAAAGGTAGCACTTAATACCCATCCGATGCAGCAGGTCATATAAAATAATTCAGACCTTTTTATTCTAAAATTGAACATACTCGACCAATTCCCAACTATCCCTACGACCCCTATACGATGAGGTTGATCTAGTGTGATCGAGAGTTCAGGCTGAGATCGGGTTTAGTTGATTTGGTCTAGCAAGTCAAGTAAAAATCGTGAATTGGTTGGAATTCTCAAATATGTATTCATTTAGTGGTCGGGTTGGAGTCGTTATGGAGTCATTAAGGAGTCGTGAATTGTCGAGGGAAGATCGTGTACAGTCGGATAGCTGTCGGGTAGAAGTCGAAAACAGGCCCTAACAAGAATTGTGTTACGCTTGGTTGTGGAAATGTGGAAAATCGAGATAATCGAGTTGATCCGATCGGCAGTGTGAACCTAGCTTAAAACAGGCAAAATTGTCCGTTTCTAGATAATCAATAAATTGAATAAAAAAAGTAATAAATGTTTCAAGTAATGTCCAATGATGCTTTACTCCGGAATGATGTATCAGCATATATCTAATATATCATTATGCTTTTTAGTTTTAATTGTATGCAACATGATTCCTGAACTTTTAGACGATTTTGTCAATTAAAATTTGGTGCCTTTGTTAATTGAAACAGAAGTCAACTTTGAATGTTCTTTCATGGTACGACTTACACACCAAAACAAAGATACTGATTATCAACTGAGATATTACCTTTCAAAAAGTAACATCGGGGGGGAGGGGGGGTGTAGAATCTTGCGTTTCCTGTTTTCTAACATTAGACTGCTGTCTTTCATTCATTATAAGAAATGTGTGACACATAAAAATCATTTATTAAGCGGTATTTTATAGCAGGGAATCTGACTTGTACATTCAGTGTATATGTTAGCGGCAATAAGTGAAATAAGGCATTAAGCTTAAATCCTAGGCAATAAGCTAACGCCTAGGCATTAAGTTATTGCCTGAAATTTTCAGGCATTTAGCTTATTACCTGAAATCTTATGATGATTATTCATCCTATTTCCGAACATAATTTTAGGCAATAAGTGAAATCTAGAATTAATGCATATTTGGTGATTTATTCTTGATATAAAGGAGTTACTTAATTTATTTCTAATATAACATGTGTAAATATACATTCATTTGACAGATCTTCAAATTTAGTAAGTTTATTTAATAATTTTAGAAGTTAAAAAACAGAATTTACACATACTTTTTTTCATGTTTTTGTGATATTACAAAATATTAAAAAGATTTCAAAATTTTTAAAGTGATTGTTATAATCCAATTAAACAAGGGGGAAATTCTATAAAATAATTTTAATATTTATTTGAAAAAATTTTCACTTCACTATGGTCGAGCTGATTTAAACTGGTCAAAAGTAGACACAATTAAAATGTGATTTTTTTGCTCACACCATTTTTCAATTTTTTTTTATAGGATAAGTAAGTTTTCTTTATTAACAGTTTCACAACTTGTGATAACAAAATTATTTGAACAAAAATTTTTATCAAGTTTTCATATTTTTAGATTATTATTTTAATATAGATAACATATCTTATTAGTGATTTTATTTCCAGTCTCTTGCGGAGTGTTGTGACACTTCCATTTCAGCTCCCTCAAAGCATGATTTTATTGATTATATGTAAAATTTTAACTATTTGCAGTTAGTTTGTTCAATTCTAATATAAAACGTAGTTATATTTTTTACTTATGTTTTGTTTCATATAGTTTACAATGTACAAATTATTATAATTTAAAACTAATATTTATTTTCTAATAATTAGTCGGTTTTTAAATTAAAGTTGTTGGTTAAATTTGATACAATATTAATTTTTTTCATTTTGCTATTTTTTACGTCAATACGCGGTTAGGTCATCCTAGCTAAAATAATCCTCGGATAGCTTCAATGTGCATGCTGAGACATGTCGTAAGTCGGTCCTAATTTTATCATAATTTCTGTCCTAGGAATATCTTATAGGATCGATCTTAGGACAGTTTCGATAAACAGGCCCCAGTTCTCATAATGTTATTATTTAACAAACATATTGTTATTTAACTGAATAAATGTCTTTTATTTACTCGCATTTATGTTTTAGGCATTAAGCTTAATGCCTGCACATATTTCTCAGGATTTAAGCTTAAATCCTAGGATTTAAGACTAATGCCTAACATCATTTAGGCAATAGACTTACTGCCTAGGCGTTAGCTTATTGCCTAGGATTTAAGCTTAATGCCTAATTTCACTTATTGCCGCTAACATATATATAAAGGCAACAGTAGTATAACGCTGTTCAAAACTCATAAATCCATGGACAAGAACAAAATCGGGGTAATAAACTAAAACTGAGCGAAACGCATTAAATATAAGAGAAGAACAACGACACAACATTAAAATGTAACACACACACACACACACAGAAACGGACTAAGCATTTGACAAAATCCTATGAGAATAACAAATATAACATCAAAACCAAATACATTCATTTGGGAGAGATAAGGACCGTGACACGTCTTATAGTAATGTGAATTCACACTCAAAAATAAGAGAAAACAAACGACAAAACGGAAACACAACGTTAAAATGTAACACACACAGAAACGAACTATAATATAACATTGGCCATATTACTGACTTGGTACAGGACATTTTTAAAGGAAAAAAATTGTGGGTTGAACCTGGTTTTGTGGCATGCCAAGCCTCCCTCTTTTATAGATATAGGAAAATGTGGTATGAGTGCCAATGAGACAACTCTCCATTTGAGTCACAATTTATAAAAGTAAACCATTATAGATCAAGGTACAGCCTTCAACACAAGTCATTGGCTTACACCGAACAGCAAACTGTAAAGGGCCCCACACAATAACTATAGTGAAGCCATTCAAACTGGAAAAAGAACGGTATAATCTACATAAAAAACAAGAAACGAGAAACAGTTATGATTCGGGTAAATTAACGACAACTACTGAACATCAGATTCCTGACTTAGGACCGGTGCAAATAATTGCAACGGGATTAAACTTAATAATGGTTCCCATATATGAAACAATACATGTAGTGTAGCATCACAACATTGAAACACACACTATAAAATATCAATTTGAATGGCTTAACTTAATAAAATTAACGGAGTTCGCTTATCAGTTTCAAAATAATTATCTTTTCAAAATACTAGTTTTTATTGATAGGGAATTAATTAGGGAATCCAAAGAGCACAATATATATATATATGTAGGTCATGGTGCTTGTTTTTAAGATATTCGCCATTGAAAAGTTGGCGGAAAAATATTCTCTCTTGACTTTTCATAGCTTTATCATTGACAAGTTTAAGTTCTCAAAAACTATTAAAAAATAAATAAAATGTAATATGACTTTTACAGATGGCTTATCATTATAAATGTAAAAGATTTATAAGAAAAAAATTGGGGACCAATAGGCAATTGTGTTTAATGAATTCAAATGGATAAAACTAGAGGATCTAGATGCACCTGGTAGCAAACATATTCACAATATTTGAGTTTTTTACTCCTAAGGGTTTGTCACAAAATATACTAATAGTTAATTTACATCACGAGTACATGTATGTATATTTCTGTCTCTGTCTCTATCTTTCTTACATGCCCCTGCTTGCAATCATTACCGACTTCGTCTTCCACCTTCTCTAACGTCCTTAAAATGTTTGACGTTTTAAAATCAATTCTCACACAATCGGTCCAGCGACATACTTAGATTACAGTCTAATCAAAATAAAATCATGTATCTACCTTTCAATGTAACGTGCACGTTTTGCTTCAAGTTTCCAAAGTATGCACCGTCATGATCAAGATAGTTATATTAGCAAAGTACAGGTCATTTAATGTTGTAAGGTGCTTTAAATATACAAACGCGGAGGTTTGTAAGCATGTTAAACTCTTGATTATCAAAGAGTTGTTTACCTGGATCAGATATATTTGTTGTATGTTGTTTGTTTTTATATTGTGTTATTCGGCGTAGTTGGATGCTGCTGATGGTTGTTATTTGTTGTGCAGTCAACTTATTTGAGCAATTTGTATTTTGAATTGACGAAGGGGTCTGCGTTGTATGTTTCCGGTTGCGGATTAGCATGGAATAAGACGATTATATGTCTTCAAAATTTAATTTTGGAAGTGACACGTCATCTGATTGACTGACAGTTTTTTGTTTATCAGCTGATAAACATAATTTTATCGTGTGACCGTGGCGTCAATAACGTTTTTTCATGATTTAATCTTTAAAAGTGAATTAAGAGCTCTAGAATTATAAGTAATGACTGTACTATGTTTCTTGCTTGTTTCAAAATAACTCCAATTTTAAATGAATGTTAAATTAGTAATAAAAATGCTATGCGGTTTATATTAATCTTATATTAACTTGAATTTCTAGCTAACTGGTTTATCACTGTATACAAATAAGTTTAAAACAGTTATTTGAGTTCTAAACAATACACATCAACAGTTGTATGATAGTAAGACAGCAAACTTACAATAACATTTAGTAAAATTCATAGACAGACGTAGACCTGTTTGAAGGGGTTTTCGATTAGTTTTTTCTTGGTATATTATTGCGACAACTTTGTAATTAAAAGAATTAAAGCCATCATATATTCCGTTTAATTGAGTTAACATATTGGATCGTCTTGCGTGATTTAAAAAATATGTCTGTTACGTCCAATATTAGCACTACATGTAATCTTTTGTACTCACTCCAAAACGAAAGTTGATTTTGTTTTCTTTTTGCAGTTTGATATAATGATGATACTTATCAAGTACGTTTTATCTCTTTCTGTGTGTTGTAAGAGTGTGAAGACCTTCAATAATGTGTACACATCAGTATGATAATGACAATGTATAAAAAAATCGAGCATACAAAATATTATACAGTATTTAATGTTAAAAGCACATATTAAATACATGAGAAATATGTGTACATTATCAAAAAGTATAAATTTAATTGTACAAGATTCAAAAACAAGACGAGAAAAAAGACTCATTAATAATCGAGTACAAAACATTTTATATCTGAAAACATATCAAATACATAATATGCAATATGATATGCATATTGTCATGCTTTTCGAAAAAAAAGTGTACCCTTATTTGTTCGAGTTTTAGAAATAGGACGAAAATCGTGACTTTTCTGTTTCGTAGCGATGACAAATGATTTATATTTTCGACACAGTACCTGCAATTTAAATCCGGCACTCTTAAGTTTAGTTTTTATAAATCCAAAAAGTTGTCTCTGGTGTTTTAAAGAAATTGAGACAGTTCGAACGCGCACTACAAAAAAGACACAGAAACAAACTGTCATACATAAACAAATATTTACATTACCGCTTGCTCAATATGGAAGCGGTGTAGAAGGAGTCTTTATTTGTACAATTACGGTATATCTGTGTACCTGCTTGTTCAATAGTTGGCTGATTGCAGGATAAAAAGAATTTTTCTAACAATTCATATACAATTTTTCGGTATACAAGTAACAACAACAAAAAAACAAAAAAAAAAACGTCGCAATATCACAGAGGCATAATATCGATCTGACTGATGCGCTTTATATAGATCTACTGTGTAAGTATGACACAGTTATAAAAACATAACATAAACCTATTTTAATTCTATTTTAATTAAACCATAGTAAAAGTCAGAGCTACATATCTTCTCATATATTTCTTAAAATTCTTTTTTTTTCAAATAAACAAAATTGAGTTTCCCTTCTTTCCATGTATAATTTATATAAACTGACAATGTTATACCACCTTTAGTTTGTAAGAAAAAAACACCAATACAGCATGATGTATTTATTTTGACTATATTTTCTTAAACTGTTACAAATAAAATGAAAACATCCTGGTAAGATTTAATATTAAATAAGAAGATGCGGTGTTACTGCAAATGATACAACTCCAACAGAGACCGAAAAACATAGAAGTTAACAACTATTATACAATATTCCGCCATCGACAATGAGCCAAACCAATACCACAAATTTAGCCATAAAATAAAGGCCTTAAAATGACAAATATAAAACATGCAATTTAAAAGAAATAACTAGCAGCCCGATTTATGATCAAAACAATGAACGAAACCAAACATATATTAATACAACAAACGACTACAACTGAATAAAAGGCTTTTAACCTAGAACAGGCATATGGAATGTGGCAGCCCTCAAAATGACAAATGTTCTACAATTTAAAAGAAAACTTGCCACATAATTTATAATCAAAAAAATATATGAAAACAAATATGATATAAAACAACAAACGACTATCTTTGAATTGCAGGTTCATGACTTAGGACAGGCACATACAGAATGCAACATGGTAAACCATGCGTGATGGTGCAAAATCCTTAGATTTACCTCATAAAAGAGGGACGAAAGATACCAAAGGGACAGTCAAACTCATAAATCTAAAACAAACTGACAACGCCATGACTAAAAATGGAAAGACAAACAAACAACAGTACACACGACACAACATAGAAAACTAAATTATAAACAACACGAACCCCACCAAAAAACTAGGGGTGATCTCAGGTGCTCCGGAAGGGTTAGCAGATCCTGCTCCACATGTGGCACCCGTCGTGTTGCTTATGTGATATCAAATCCGGTAAATAGTCTAATTCGGTAGGTCACATTCATGAAAGGGAAGGGGATTGTAGTTACGACGTAAGGAACATATCCGATATCATTTGTGAAACGGTTATTCCATAACGGTCAACCAACTGGTGATGGCGTCCGTAAAATTTACGAAGGGATGATTTCAAGTTCACCATTTGGAACTCTTGGTTTAATAGCTTCCTTGTGAGCAGCAACCCTCTATAAAGAAAATCATGGTAGGAAATGCAAGCACGGGAATATCATATCAATTGGGGGATATATACCCCGTATGCAGGTGCTGCTGGAATGTTGCTACTTAGAAATGGAAAGTTCACAATTGGAAAGCTGAAATCATCTCTTTGTGACAATGGTGTAACAGTACATTAGAACAAACAAATATTAACTTTTCAAGATATGTTGCCGTTTGCTTAAAATCAAGCGACAATCATTTTTTACATATTTAGGACTAGAAATGGTTAAAACGGTCCAAGCATTTCTGGACTGACTTTTTCACTTGTGTATTATGCTGTTTTAATACACCATTGTTTGAATTTATATATACGGTGTTCGTTTTGCTTATTGGTAAATGACCATACAGTGACTTTGAAATTGAAGGCACTTATAATGTAAATGACTTTTTATTGCGTTACAATGAATCAAATTAGAAAATTTTCTTAGAGCATCGTCAATCACTGAAATCGTGACTGAAAAACGCGGGCTTGTTAGGTCAAACATCAGTCCTTGCATAAGAGCCACATGTGCGACCTCTCACAGAATTCTGCGAATTTCTGTAACGTACATAGAGCTTGGTGCAGTTACCCTACACTAGGCACACAATCCATACATATTCATTCTCCACATGGCGATTAGAGCAAGTTTAAGAGTGCCAAATCTAACATTAATGTAAATACATTTGTACATTAAATAATTCACAAATAGGTGAATATAAGAATACGAAAAATAAGTATTTTAGATGTTATGTTTAATTTGTGCACACAATAATTCACCAGATAAATATTCCTTTTCACAACCCAACTCACATATTAATCACATTGGTACATGTGATAACAATATGTGTTCACACACACTGAACTTCTTACAACATCCTTTGAAAACACATTCCGCACATTCCTAAAACAAACTAATTTAGTCTCTTAATTTTTGTATCATTAAAAGAAAGTAGCAAAGCATGGTTATTTGTACAAAGTTGTATGGTGAAGCATTACAAAGATCATTATAAAACAAAAAAACTAATACCAGTACTGCTGCATTATCTGGCTAACGAAATACAAACTTTTAACGCAGTACTCGTATATTACAAAGTAATACAATTGTTTTCCTTATGTCGAAACATCTTTTAATTCCTGATATTCAACTTCGCCTTCCACATGACTATATTCTGCAGTGTCATCAACGACAATTTGTCGTGGTCTGTCTGTTCCACTTGTGACAACATAGTCATTTTCCAATTCTTCATTTCCAACAGACTGCATGGTATCATAATTGCTTTCAGTTGGAATCTGATTCTGACTCAGTCGATGATGTTCCGTGTGATCATAGGTATCGTCGGCTGTGTTGTTCCTAATCGGTTCGCCAGCAATGACAGGTGCTCTATCTTTTGTAGGCTTGTTGACCTGTGCGTATGTTACTTCATTGTTTTGTACAGGAATTTGCTGATGTCCAGATCTTAATGAAATCCGTCTGAAGAACGACACAAATGAAAAATTAAATAGTTGAAAATTCTGGAATGTTGTAATATCGTCATATATGTTTATACAGAAAATATAAGGTATAATAACACACACTAGAAGAAGTCAAAATGAGAACAACGTGTTGTTTTTAACGAAATTTCAACCTATCCCCCCGCCCCCCCCCCCCCCAAAAAAAAAACCCACATAAGTATAGGACAGGCATCCCCTGTTCTTCGTTCCTCGTTTATATGCGTGTGTATATTAAAGAAATTTAAAAAAAAATACCATGTGTATATCAATAACTGTTTTTTTTTTTTTTGTTATAATCATTTAAAAATAAAATAAAAATATACAAAAAAAGGGTTAAATAGTAGACCCCTGCTTTGGTTTAGCTCCTCAAGGTCCCCTTTTAGAGACCCTTAAAACAATGCAAGTCGGACATATTGTGTTGTGGACAACTGTAAACTAAAAAAACGGCAGAATAAGAAGAAAGAAGAAGAAAAAAAAGAGAAAGAATAATCAGAATCTGAATTGAGCAAAACCAATAAGTCTCCCAACTTTGTTTTCTAGACTAAATTAAACTTACTAGTTAAAAAAACCGGAAAATATCAAAAAGATATAAAAACTGGTAAATAGATGATAAATGTACAATACCATGACACACAAACAAAAAAGAAAAACAATCAAAAATCAAAACTGAGTAGCACGGTTCTGACTTAAAACCAAAGATGGTGTGGATGCTCTAGAAAAGTAAGAGGACCCTGATTACACAATTCATACTGCTCATATAAATACAAGTTCGCTGATGAGTCTTATTTGGTGATGACACATTTTGGAAGTAAGTAACACTGAATTGTAGTTACAACTAATGAATAAAATCCGACCTCATCTTTACAATAGATGTTCCATAAATGCAAGACAACATGCGATCGTAGCAATTACAAAAACAAAGACTTAAATTTGTAGAAATACATTTCCAAATTAACACCATTTTCAAATTTGATAACGGTAAAGTAATTACAGCAGAGACTGCCTATTTACACGTCCCCAAAAATAGCAGTTTGATATTAATTAAACTGTTTTAAATTTGACGAAGTTTAAGTAAGTGAACGTGGCTGAGTACTTATGCATATCAAATGAATAGCACCCTGCGATTTAATTTGGTATACATTGTACGCAGCAGTCTTTGTTGTAACATCTTATGTCGTCACCTGTAAAATCTTAAAAATGTGATATTCCATCTTCAAGCCTATAATATCATGTACTGTGATTTGCGCAAGATCAATACCGACAAGGCCACCGAAAGCTTGATTTTTGTTCGAGGGGTCAAGCGCGCCGGTCATAGATCAAGGCGATTTTGCGCCACGATATCTCAGTTGCATTAGTAAGAATCTTGTCCGGGGAAGACAAAAATTAGCTTCCGCAAATATTCATATTTAACATTGTTCTGCTGGTATTTAGACGAATTATATCGTGAACTCGAAAAATTTATTATTATTTCTTTTAAAACTTCTATTTATGTAGGATGTTTAAAAACGCAGAGTCTGGTGCAAATACGCTACCATTGTCGAATGTGAAATTTTATACCAAGCTTGTTTGCATTGATCAGTGCTATTTATTGGGAATGCATATACACGCAATCGTTGTTGTAACATCGTAACTGTCGTCACCTTTAAAATTTTCAAAGTGTGCCAGTTCATTGACCGTTATGGAATAATTGTTTCAAAAATGATATCGGATATGTCCCTTACGTCGTAACTACAAACCCCTTCCCTTTTATGAATGTGACCTACCGAATTGGACCATTTACCGGATTTGTTATCACATAAGCAATACGACGGGTGCCACATGTGCAGCAGGATCTGCTTACCCTTCCGGAGTACCTGAGATCACCCCTAGTTTTTGGTGGGGTTCGTGTTGTTTATAATTTAGTTTACTATGTTGTGTCATGTGTACTATTGTTTGTCTGTTTGTCTTTTTCATTTTTAGCCATGGCATTGTCAGTTTATTTTGGATTTATGAGTTTGACTGTCCCATTGGTATCATTCGTTCTTCTTTCATATCGCACGTTATTCTTTTTATTTGAAGCATATCTTTGAAATTTTAGTAATAAATAGCTTTATCTTACCTCCTATACATTTCTAGGAATATGATTGATTAAAAGCGTGAAGACTGTGTATGTTTCACATTAGGTTAGAAGGGAGGCTTATTTCAATACACGGTTAAAAGTGCTGTAACGACTTTGACTTTAAATGTATTGTAAGTTCTGTTTAATCATGTTAAAAAGGTTTTTGTTCTTGAATTGTTATTGTTGACATTAGTTTTTTTTTGTGCAGACCAATGGAAGTAGGTTCTTAAAATTAAATACTTTAATATGAAAATAATAAAATGTGGTATGATTGCAAATGAGACAACTGTAATTGAATTTCAACAAATAAAGATATTCGGTAAGATAAGATCGTCACATAGTGTGATAATGACCTAATACAATATATTCGGGGTTAGTTTATTCCATATGGGGTTTGAGCTCCGCTGTCACACCACATGGAATTTACTGATCCAATATATAGCATAATAGGTCACTAACACACTATGTAACTAATAATATTACCTAAGTCCTGTTTGAAATGTTGCAATTGTACACACTAGGATTTTCGGTTTTAACTGTTTCATTACTAAATTTCAAGATGGTTATAGCTGTATCGTTTAATCAAAGTAGATTGATATGATTTATTTTACATCATAATCATACTAATATAGGATAACTGTTTTCCGAAAAAAATATAGATAATTACATTAAATGTTTTCTTTTTTTTTGTTATTGGTGTTATTTTGTACACTTCATATGCGTTTACATAATTTATTTATTTATTGTGGTCATTTATCGTTTCTCGTAACGATCCCGCGCCCTCGTGGGAAAGATCGTTGACTATTATATTCAGACGTTTTATATGTATAATATAATAAATACTCCAAACGCGAGCTCTCCTGGAATGTTAGCGCATTTCATAGAAAGTTCATCACTGATATCAGTTAAAATCATCTCTCCAAACGTAAGATCGGGGTTTAGCCGACCAACATTGTCAATCTATAAATGTAACTAAAGACACGTAACAGACATAGTATCAATTAGAAGTAAATGTTGATTAGGTAGATACCTTCAATATAGTCAACAACATTGTAATCATTTAATGAGAAGAATATTTGAGTTGGTATAACCATTTGACAATTTATATCAGATTTGTTTTTCTGACGACTTGGCAAATTTTTTTTTTTTTTTTTTTGTTAAGGAACATTACAAAAAAAATATCGAGAACCTTTTAATTAACAATTAAAATGTTTGAAAATAAATGTAAGTTTACAGTTTGCTTTAATATCCTTTTATATCGACTATAAATTATAATAATGACAATCACTGTAGTTGCTACAAACAGCTAAACATATGGATGCAAACCAGGTATGTTGATAATAGTTTTACCAAAACAACAATCGACATAGAAAATAAAAAAAAGAGTTTCTCATTCTCTCTCAGGTATACTACGACGAACTTACCACTAAAACAACAGTTTTACCTCGTATGTCTAGGTTTTTTTGTTCACACATTGTTGTCAATATAATGGAATTTGATGCGACTGTCATACAAGTGAGAGGTTTAGCTAGCTATAGAACCACCTTTAGTCAACTGTTTTTCTACATACTTAAATACCTGTACCAGGTACCTGTTTGAAAGCTTTAAAAAGTTGGTTTTGACACTGGGTTTTGATATGTTTTATTAGTTCTTCGCTTCGCTCTCACCCCATATGGAATTTACTGACCCCATATATCTCGTATTAGGTCACTAACACACCATGTAACGAATTTATCTTACCGATTATCTACACATTTGGTATTTAGACTAGCGGCCTATCAAAGTGATCAAGTCTTCAATATTTAGTGTTAAGATCCTATACTTCCATTTGTCTGTACAGAAAACAAATGCCAACAATAACAATCTTTTAGCTTTAAATGTGTTGTATTGATTCAATTTCAATTTCAATTTCAATCAGTCGTGTATTATATGTATTTATTTCTTCGTCTGTTGGATGCTTTCAGATTTATTTTTTTTTAAAAGGGAAGTAACTCTGTTATGCAACAGTAACAACATGTTTGCTTTAATTATGTTTTATGAACATATTTCAACATTTCATTGTCAATTTCGTCGTTTGTTGAATCCTTTCAGATTTTCCCTCAACACCGTGTTGTTTTATAAAGGGTTGTAGCATCATCTGTTTTTTGAAAGGAAAGAAACTCCTTACTTCCCCCATATGGTTGCTAACCCTATATGGTAAATAACCATGTGACACCCTATATCAAATATACATGGTCATCACGTGTAGTCCATTAACCAGTCATATCTCCTTAAATCTATTGGAGGTAAGATAAAACACTATATAATGCTCTTTCTTAATATAGATCATATTACAACTCTCTCTCATAGTATCCAATAAGCGGGACAGTGAAAAACATACCTTCTATATAAAACGATCACTACGATAAGTACTGACACAGCAAGGACGGCTGTTATAATCAGAGCTATCAGTAAAACATCTGAAAAAAACCGTATACAATAGTTACCATTAAGTGTATTTATTAGTGTTAATGTTGTTATTGAAACACATAACTGTTAATAATAACAATTATAAACAACAACATATTGCTTCGGACGACATATACAGGATATTTAATATATTTCAACCCACCATTTTATTTCTTAAAATGCCCTGTACCAAGTCAGGAAAATGTCCATTGTTATATTATAGTTCGTTTCTGTGTGAGTTACTTTTTAATGTTCTGTTTCTGTTGTGTCGTAGTTCTCTTATATTTGATGCATTTCCATCAGATTTTGTTTGAAGCTCGGATTTGTTTTCTCTCTATCGATTTATAAATTTTAAACAGCGGTTTACTTCTATTGCCTTTATTTATACACATTTAAAAAAAACATATGGTTGTTACCGACTCTTCTGTGGAATTAGGGAGACCAACCACCACTTCGAAGTCACTACATGTGTCTTAGATAGCTCATTTTACACAGGTATCAACAATAATATGCTTTCAATATACTATTGCCCTAAATAAGGTAAATAATTTGAATACTACGGTTAAAGTCATATGAAACGAGTGACTGGTGAAAAAATAATGTTTTTCCAATTCTTGAACCAATGCATTTATATATCATAAACTTAGTCCTCTGTGCACGAATTTATCATTTTTTACGCAAACATATCTTATAATCGTAATTTTCCTTCTCTCTGTCTGTTATGATTTAACAAATATGGCAGGTCATTAAATGCCGTATTTTGACTCCGAAGTTTACCGATTACCACCTTAGAGTAAACAATTAAAAAGCAGGGATATTAAGCACGTGTTTAACATGTACAATCAGATAATAGTTTATTTCGGTGACAGATCCATGCGTATTGCGATCACCGGATTTTTACCGGAGGTCCACACTAAGGTCATTTTGCATACGGAAAATATGTCGGCGAATTGTTCATGTTGTTTCCTAGAACATGTGGAAGCAAGCAATTAAAAAAAAGTAAACTTCTTCTAATAGTGGACAAATTAAAGAATTTTCTTCAGAAAAAAGTATATGCACATAGCTTAATAATGAAAACTATCCATTTTGTTATAAAAAAAAAACATATGCATCATTTTTTTTTTATTTGAGGTTTCATACTATGTATGACTTTAAGAAAATGTCACATACGGATTTCAAAGATATACAATCTAGATATACTTTTCTTAAAATAAAAGAGATAATAACTACTTCCATGGCCAGTTTATATTATATCTTACTTTTAAAGTTTAAGAGGAGATGCAAACACACTACTTCAATTAAAATTGATAGAGGAGTTAACGTGCAAATTTGAAAAAAAATAATTGTCGGTCATTTTACGTTTCTTGACACAACTCGTAAAAAGTGATGGACAATAACTGTTCGATATCGTGTATGAGTTATGTCTTAGGGACAAATGTCGAATTCATTATTCACTGCACGAAAATAATTGATGGAAGAACAAAAAATTAACTACAGAACAGCAGTTGTTAAATAAAATTCATGTTTCTTACGTTTTTCTTTTATAGGTTGCACTTTGTAAAAACAGCTGTTTCTCAACCCAGGCCTCTTTTTGGGAGAAATTCATTTGGTTTACATACTTTTTCCCAGTTATGGTCACTGTGTTCCATCTCACAGACACATAACTTGGGAATGTTACCAGTAAATATACATGTGCATATTGTTTACATTGAAATCTGTGGTAACCTTTCATTCGAGGTAGGGGTAGTTGAGAAAATTAGTGTTAGTTTAATCTCTGAGAAGTTTAGGGCATATAAACGTTGAAAATATGCCGCACAGCCCTATTTTTGGACTTTTGGAAAACAAATCAATTTCAATTCTAGGATAAGAACTTTTTTTCAAAACTACATATTAAAACTGGTACAGTTTTAGCCGTAAAAGGAGTTCCTATGGGAAATTGCATTGTCAATATTTACAGAAATGCAACCTATAGTTTTGCAAACACGCAATTGAATGTATAACAAACAACCAAAACGTGTAGAGATTCGTATACTGCAAAGATTAAAAAACGAAAAATGATAAAAACAAAAGATAACTTACTATCGATGCGTTCTTTTGATTTCAATCCAGGAGGACTTTCAACTGACATTGTAGATGTCATATCCGTATTAGCACAGATTGCTTGATATTCGTCAGTGCATGGCCTAACAAAACTAAATACTTGATGATCATCTTTCCGAATTTGCACAGCAATACAATATGTTGGGCTTACATTTACGTCTGAAATGTAGGTAAGTATTATACGATGTATGAAATTGTTTTAACTGATTTGATTTTATTGTAAGCTTACTACCATTCTAGTGTGTTCATTTTAAAATGAGTGAATGTTCACTAGTAATGTCTTTTCGTAAAAAGAACCAAACATAATAAACAAGTATTTTTGTTCTTATTTCTAAGGTCTATTTTACTTGAAGAATACCTGCGCTAGGTTACTTTTTCAATTACCATGATAATCTAAGTACTTTCTTGTAATCAATTGGTGAATGTCACAAACGCATGAAGAGCACAACGTTACTGTGTTTCAAGTTCCAAGACAATTACACTAGTACTTTTTTTCCTGATACTTTCTTTGAAATTTTATTTTTTAAATATAGATACTGTAGTTCCGAAAACAAAACCAGTCGAAGAGTGCTTTGGACAACTTAACAAACGACAATATGCACTAAGCATGAAAAGGGGAAACTTATATAAAAGTGTAACTTTACCTCTGAGAAAAAATCACTATCGATGTTATAATCCAACCATGAGATTTTTAGGAAAACAAATTACGAAACTTTTGCATTAGTTTACTCAAGCCAGAATGTCAATTGGGGTATATTAAGATCATTTACCTCATAACTATTCAAGACAACTGACGTTAATCGTAAATGAAAATAAAGACAAAACCTTGTGCTTAAATATACAAACTAATATATAATTAAGCAAATGAGTTCTTATATATATTTTTTTTTATATAAAAATGAATATATTCAACGCTATGATTTATTACTAAATATAAAAAAAAAAACATAAGTTATACTTTACGCAATATAAAATTTCAATTTCAGCGGCATATAATACTATTCCCCTTCGAAATAATCTTAATCTTTCGGGTTTATGATCTAATTACTTGACATTTATTTAACTTCGATTGTGCATTAATAAATAAGTCTCCAATCATCATCATCCAATATGCAATGGGTTTAAACGTTTTAACAGGTACCAACTTTCACCTTTACCCGAAACATTAGTGTAACATCGCAGCATAGAAAGACACACTATAAAATATCAACTAAAATGGCTTAACACAATCAAAAGACCTATTAACTTTAAAAATATGTGAATATACACTGAACAACTTCATTTGATCTATGACACAATATCGTCCGCAAATTCACTAATCTAAGATTGTTGGGTTAATATTTAGACGAGTTATATATACAGAATGTGTGTTAAGCCTTGTATCACCATCAATGGAGATCCGATGGATAAAAATCTGTCGTAGTGTTATCACTGGTTCAGACGTACTTATAATATAATTATTTCTCTGACAGCATACTTCATTAATTTGTAAAATCCTCTAGGAATGTCGGTTAAAAACTAAACTTTACGACAAAAGAGTTGATTTTAGCTTCCCAATTGTGACCATTTAATTTTGAAACCAAGAGTTTCCAATGGTAAAGTTGACGTCATCACTTCGTAAAGTGTACGGACGCCATCACAAGTTTGTTGACCGTTATGGAATATTCGTTATAAATACAGATGATTTCGGATATGTTCCTCAAATGTCGTTAGTACCATCCCCTTTCCTTTTCAAGAAAGTGAACTACCGAATTAGACTATGTACCGGCTCTGTAACAACATGAGCAACACGACAAGTGCCACATGTGGGTGTGACAGGATCTACGTACCATCCAGGAGCACTTGAAATCACTCCCATTTTCGGGTAGGTTCGTGTTGTTGTTGTGCCCCTATTTGTGACATTTGTTCACACATGGTTGTCAATATAAAGCCATTAAACGCGACTGTCGTACAAGTGAGAGGTTGAGCGCTATGAAACCAGGTTTAATCCACCATATTCTACATTAAATGTTGATAATACATGTACCAAGTCAGAAATACGACAGTTGTTATCCATTTATTTGATGTGTTTTATCATTTTTTTTTTGCCATTTGATCGGAAAATTCCGTTCAAAATTTTCCTCGTTATTCAGTAATTTTGTGATTTTTTTTTCTTTCGATAAATAATTCAACTGATCTGTAAAAAGTCCATCTGCATGTCTTAAATATCATTTACTGTGTTACAACTCTAGATTAAAACTGAAGGGGAAAGTGCCAAGATTTTCGAATGGTATAGCGCGTAGGGCATGGTACAAGTCGATTTGGTGCCACGATGTCTCAGTAGCAGGAACTCGAATCCTGGCCAGGAAAAAAAACCAAGATATTTTCTTCCCCAAATTAACCGATCTAAAATTGTTGGGCTGATATTTATAGAATTATACATAATTAATATATGATTGTATATAAATGGGTCCTATTCTGTATATTTAACTATCAGTTGTTCTATCTGCATTTATTTGCCCATGTTTATTTTATTTAGCATTTACATATCAAAGGCTTATTTTTAGGACAGGAACGTTGGCTGATATATTTATGACATGACTTTCATGTGATCTAACGTACACTTCACATCAAACGACCTTATACGTGAAACTTACGTGAAATTAGTTCAAAAAAGTTTCACATAAAACTCACGTGAAATCAGTTCATAAGAGTACCTGAATTTCACACGAGATTCAGGAAAAACATCTTACAGGAATGTTGTTCTCCTGAAATTCACATGAATTTAAAAAGAAATTACCTTATTCAGATAACGTTTGAATTTTCAAATCATTGTCCTTGTAAAAGTTGCCCATGTTAATGTGAAATTCTCATGTGATTTTCTTGGAAAAGTTCGTTTGATGCTGTACATGCATTTCTTTTTTTGAGACAGACACAGACTCATGTGAAATTTATATGAAAAAACTTTTCTTTGTAATCCCAATAGTCTCTTTGTGTGAAGAAAGGAGGGCAACAGTATATGTTGAAAAAGGTTATGTTTTATCTGTATTATCATATTTTATTTGAAAGTGTATATTTAAATAAATACTAAAAACATTAAAAGTACAGAAGTATATAATACTAGAACACACCCGTGATATCGCGGGTCCGTGACTGATATATAACTACGCGTATGCCTTATTTTAGTATTGGTATTGTCATCTGATAAAGTCATGCCGATTATAACATGTATAAGGCGCACAGTTTTCTCTGCTTTCAAAATCTTTCTGTTTAAACCCTTCGACCTGGAACCTTCAATTATTGGTAATATTAATAATTTGGAAAACAAAAGGGCCTGGAATGGAGTTTTTTTTACTCAACAGTATACAGCAAAATTATAAATACACTGTTTGGTGGTGCGCCTGTCAGATGCGGAACGTACAGATAAGGTTATAGGTAACAGGTGATTATACTATTGGTATCGGTGTCGGACTCGATCCGGAACTTCTTAATTATTGGCCATATTAGTTACGTGGAAAACAAATGGCCCTAGAGTGGTGTAATTTTTAATCAACACCATTGTACTATATTAGTTATATATAAAGTTGAATTCTTTGATTCATCGGTTTTACGTGATGACGGCTGACAAATTGGACCTCGTAATTTTAGTATTATAGATATGAGCCCTTGCATGTACAGCTGTTACCAAAGAAAGATCAATTTTCGTATGACGCCAAAATCATCTGAAGCCCTACATTGCCTTTCATTTTATAAAAGGACAATCAAAGACCAACCCCATCATAATACAAAAACATCGTTCTTTTACTTAGTGAAAGGTAGAAACACAACCCTGATCATACAAATGAAAAAAACACATCCACCTACAATTGAACTCTCTCTCTCACAGTTGATTTTCATTCTGTGGTTATCCATGAACTATTGTTTGTGAAAGTAACATCCTTGATCAGTGTATACGCATGTTTTTGACATATTAAGGAAACAGTAATATACCGGTTTTTTCGCAGGAGACACTCACTTCTATTAGTCGGTACTGTTTGTTTCTAAATCAACTGATATATTAAACCCAATAGCAACTTGTAGATTTCTCTAATTTTTCGTCAATTTATCCCTTTCTGCACCCATTGTTTAAGAATATGTTATCAACTAGCGGTTCGTTTTATCTCAGTTATTCATTGGTCAAAATTCGATTATGATGTCGAGTTTTCTTGCTTTCTTCTGAATTCGACCTTGTTAGATGACGTCATATAAAAAGAACATATCTGTTTGCAGATCATTCGAAAAGAAGGAATAAGTTGGTCTGAGTTTTGTTTGAAAATCATTAGAGAAACAATTCCAATCACCAAATATCGTGTAATACGATATGTATCCACTCTTGACAGATAAATTCTAAATATTTAAAACGCTCGGTCAGCCTCGCGTTTAAAATGTGAAAATTTAACTGTCTCGAGTGGATAAATATCGTATCACACTCTATGCAGTGGTAGAACCTATATTTATATCTCAGTTATGTGAAGTAGTTTGAAATAATTATATTAGTCAACTGCGAGTACTCTCAGACCTGCACATAGTGTTTTTTTTGGTTTCTTTTGGATGTACAAGTACACGGCCACGTCCTCTTGCATTTCTATCCATCTGATGAGTTAAGCCTTTTTTCAACAGCTTTTTATAGTTGACTCTCATGTTGTACTATTATATCACTGTCCACGGTCAGGGGGAAGGTTGGGATCTCGCTAACTTGTTTAACCCCGCCTCATTACGTATGTATGTGCCTGTCCCAAATCAGGAGGCTGTTATTCAGTGGTTGTGTATGTTACCTTTATGTTTTTCGTTCTGTTTTTGTACATAGATAAGGCCGTTTGTTTTCTCGTTTAAATTGTTTCATATTGTCATTTCGGGGCCTTTTATAGCTGATTATGCGGTTTGGGCTTTGTTCATTGTTGAAGGCCGTTAGGTGATCTATAGTTGTCAATTTGTGTGTCATTTTTGTCTTTTATGGAGAGTTGTTTCATTTGCCACATACCACATCCTCTTTTTATATATATACTATAAAGTTTTTATAGTTTTTTTTCCGTTTATAGAGACTATAGACAGTAGGTTAATCATATTTTGTATATGGAATGTTTGTAAGGTGGTGATCCAATGATCATGTTTCATTGTTCATTGGCCAATCTTTATCATTGATAACTCACAAATAGCCTATGACCTTTGATATGGAAGCTTATACTATAAATAATAGTACCAACATGCAATTACTGCGGTAGGTTTTCCCCTTATATCAAATGAGAAATATGTCAGAATTACAATTGACCAAATGGGACAAAAACTATTTCTCAGCATAAACTTTTAAAGACACCAATGCAAATCGGCCGTAAAAGAAGAAAGTAAATATGAGTAAGAAACTAGTATCCTTTGTTAATATGAAGAAAGGGCACACTAATAATGTATATGTTTATAAATTTGTGATAATATATCGATATAAATTCATAAGTATATATCACAGTTGGAGAAAACATTAACTAAATGAAATATAAGTAACATGATTCAGGAATTATATCTACATATTTGACTTCAATTAACCCGTAAAAAAGTGCGGAGCATCCGAGTCGATGAAGGCCTGAATTAATCAGCTATTAGTTATTGTATTTGGCACAACTTTTTATGAATTTTTGGTCATTAATGCTCTACAACCTTGTACATGTTTGGCTTTATATCTATTTTGATCTCAGCGTCACTGCTGAGTCTTATGTAGACGAAACGCGCGTCTGGTGTATTAATATATAATATTGGTATTGATAACTATTAAATATATAAAAAGGAAACTTCTAGCTCTTCATTGCTGATTAATTTCTTGTCAGTAAAACAATTCCTCATGACATAAAAAAAAAACACCCATCATATCTAGCTGAACATAGAATGGAGAGAGATTACAACGGGTTTTCAAATATTAATAATATCAAATAAATATGGAATTGCCAAAAAAAAAATTTTAAACAAAATATCCGGTGGTTTCGTCCTAAACAATCTCAACAAGAACAATCTAATTTCATAAGAACGATGGTTTTTCGAGGAGAAATTACATGATTTTATAAAGGAAACAAATGTATCTGTATATTCAAGTTCAACCTTCATAATAAACTCAAACAACATCATCAGATCGTGTATGAATTATAGAAATAGTTATAGAAAGTTATTCATTTATTCATTAGTTATAAAAAATATTCATTTACTTAACAACGATGCAATCAATCAATATGGTATGAAGAGATAACAATCTTGTTGATACATGTATTTAGTAATAGAAGATAGTATAAATACATCCCGCAACAGCATTCTCTCATTTGATTATAAATGTAATTAATACTGAGTAAAATAATCAGTCATATTTCCAAAGTATTGATGATTTTTTAAATCCTTTTTATAAACCCATCATCTTCGAGCTGATGGATGCTTTTGGCTCTAAACTCAGTGCTAATCATCTGATAGAACGAAAATTTGTAGAAATTGATAAACGTTTTAATATCTAAAATGACAGCAAATGTTCGTCCCTTATTTTAAATGTACAACATGCTATAAGCTTAATGAGAGATGAAAAATCATATAAGAAGGAACAGTGAATCGACCTACCTGGAACATTTTGGATAATTGGTCTCCGTATATCAGCTAGCCAGAAAGTACCTTCATACTTTGGCACAACATTATTGTATTCATTATATGAAACACGGTGACGTGGTTGGCAATCGTCTTTAGGAATAATACGTTTATCAGAATCTAGAATAACAATGTTTAAGTAAGATCAAGGCAAATGTCATAGGAAGCATCCCGAAGATGAATTGTTCAAAAATTAAAATCAACCTTCACAGAGTCACTAATAGTTATTAAATAAACCTTCATTTGGCAAAAAAAAAACCTCCGAACTGTGAAGTAGGATTCAAATTGACATTCAAATCCTTTTTACATAGTTTGTATAACTACCGATTAATCTAAAGAAAGTTAATTGGTTTTTCAAAAATGCAATTTTTAAGTTGGTTTTTGAGACACAAATAATAAACAGAAGTTAACACTCAACAACTTTGCAATATCAAGATTATATAATCATTAGTTGACAAAATTTAATTCCACTTTTATATTCTTACCTGTTAGACAATATGTTCTAAGTGAGCTATTGCATGTGTTTGCACTGAAATATTGATTGTTACGATTCTTTGTAACACTTAAACAATCTCCAGCCGTTAACTGCTCATTGATGTTAACTACATTATAAAAGTGATAATAAAGATGAGTATGGTTGAAAAATTACATAATATAATGTGTACAATGCTAATGATGTATCTTATAAAAAAAAAATAGATAAGATTTCCATATATAGATACAATATTTGTCATAGTAAGATTTTAACTTGGCAAGCGTATGTCTGTTATTGTTGGTGATGCAATATTGTTTATATTGAAATCTATGGTAACCAGACAGTCGAAGTAGCGTAGTTTAGGATATGATTGTTTTCAAAACTTCATTGTAAAGTGGTACAGTCAGTGTTAGCCGTAAACGGAGATCCTATGGACAATTGCATTTTCATTATTTAACGAAGTGCAACCTGTAGTCAATAATCTTAATTGTATTGCAGATAAAAAAGAAAAGGTTTGATTTTACTAACTTAAAGTACTTCTATGAAGTATTTTAGAAACCGATCATATTGATATTTCGAAAGTGCCGTAACCATCAAATATCAAGTAATTTGTATAAGGACTAATCATGTATTTCTAATTCTCCAACTCCCTAGTTGACATAACTTCCCTCTGTTTTCAAAATATATGGAAAATATTTTTTATCAGTTTATCTGTACATAATTTCATTTTAGTTGTAGAAAAAACCCATAAAAAGTACTAATTTGGCTTTATATACCCATATTACTAAACAAAATACCGATGGACTTGAGCCGTATCTACACTAAAACCATCAAAAATGTGTGATATGGCTTATAAATGTAGTGTTATGTAATTCTTAAAAAAAATATCCAAGGAAAACGAAAATTTTTGAGACAATAATCAAAATTTGGTGACCGTTACAATCTGTGTATAAGCCATTTTCGCGCATGTTCAGTCCACTTACTGCTCGCGATGTCAAACATGTTTCGTTACGCAAACTCAATATGTGCTGCTTATTGTTTATGTGGAGTGATAGTTTGTTCCATCGGGCGCTACCGGTTTATATGCACAAACAATCTAATGAATCAAGTGCATTATCACATTAACATTTTAAACGACCCCTTTTTTTTCAAACTGTCGAGGAAGCTTTCAGCTTTCAGTTCCAGCACTATCTTCAAAACTCTATTAACTAGTATATATATGCGTCTTATTTTCTAAGTATTCAGCACCTACTACATTTGATTCAATATTATCTCGACGTTTGACCGACTACAATTTTTAAATTACAATTTGTACAATTCAAAATACAAAATTATGATTTGTACAATATTTTTGTACAATCTGCAGAAAATAAAGAAACGAAAACGATAAAATCCAAATCAGTAAAATTTGGGTGCCGATAACTATATAACATGACCATGTGGATAACTAACCGAAATATTTGTTAGCATGATCTAACAAGAAATATATAAGCATTTTATTTCGCACGTACACTATTATATCACCCACTCTAACCAAGCTTAAAAAGCGACACAATGAAGTTATACAAAAAGTCCTTAGACTCAGACATCTGCTTATCTTCGATAGGGCAATAAATCCTCTTCCACATGACACCATGCTGGTTTTGGTGGATATCAGCTATATCTACACGAATATTCTACATGCAGAAGACATTGATGCATGTTCGGAATTGATGGATTCTTGACTTATAAAATTTCCCTTACTGATCATGAATGCAGGTTTAACAGTATCACTTCAATAGTGAAGAATAACAAGTTCAGATTTATCTACCAAATAATAACACTGCTGTTGGTACCAGTATGGTTCAGATATATATAGAGAAAGATCCTAATATACTTATTTTTACCTTTCACGTAGATTACAAAAGCACTTGATATAGTGTCGTTTTGGGCACAATATGCGTAGTTGTCTTTCTTGCACGTCTGTGTCTCAAATGGCGCACAGTGTGATTCAATTTCAACACTGGTTATGTTGGAAAAACTCAAGCAGGCACAATGTTCTTGCTGATTAACATGAATTGAAATAACAAGATAATTGTTTAAATAAAAAAAAGTACATTAAAATACAATCAAACATCACAATTAATCATCATACGAAACGAATCTCCAGAACATCAAATCAAATCAAACATAGCTAAATATTAATGTAATGAAAATATGGTAATATTTAAGGACGCCTGCATGATTCATATAAGTTTCATGTTATAAAAAAACTATAATGATTGTGAAAGATTACCATTGAACCCCATTTTATTTTCTACGGATGCTTTGTATAATTCTCTATCACCACTTGACCAAAGTAGCGTATTTCATAAGAACATTGAATAAAATTGAAAAAATCTCATCATTTGTTTTATAAAATGTATACAGTGTCCAGTCTAGGGAATTTATTTGTAGACCTCAAAAATCTACAGAATGATTATTATGTTTCTAGACCATGTATAATGCTACGACATATGAAAAAAAACCAGATTACATCCCAATCTGTTACCTGACGATTTTTTGTATGTTACATTGATTTGTTTTGTCTTCAATTTATGAGATTAGAACATCAGCAAACTACTTTGTTTTCTTTAATTTAGTGACTGTGGTTTGACTTCTATACCTTTCTTATCTTTTATGTTTTCTGTATTTCTGTGGTACTATACTTAGTACCTTTTCTACCGTCAACATAAAGAACATTTCATGATAATTTTTTACTGTTATGTTCATAGCTAAGGCATATATGCAGTCCGCTAAAAGTTAAGCACCACCTAAATATAGCTAGCAATATTTTTGAAACTATTGCAAAAAAAAAATATTATAATGTTTGGTGTTATGAATTGCCGTTAATATATACTAAGAAAATGCATAACAACCAAAACTATTGAACTCAGATAAACCCGCCAAACAACTGTTTATTGAATGTAATCTGCACTTTTACAAATACACTATTCGATACATTTAAACCATCTTCGTACCGACATGCATTCAGGTGACAATTGATCTTCATCAAGTCATTGTGAAATATGGCATGGCGTAAGTTATAATTGTTGACAGAATGTTACCAAACAATTGGCATGTCAAATGATGGAAGGAGCACTAGGTCCATATGTTACCATTTCAATGTTAAACACACCGTCAGACTCAAACAACGTCATTTTGACACAGGGACTGTAAATGATAGACCAAGGTCCTGAAGACTACTTGTCGTGATGAAACACTGTTTATTCATCGTGCTTAACCCAACCTATTTACTCCTGGTTCTCAGTTTAGACACCACTGGCCACCAAGTGGTCGTGTTAGTGTTCGTACTTTGGTCCGTGGACTTTATAGAGGCAACATAAGAGCACGTTGCGTTGTCAAGAGACCTGCTCTAACGTCCAGACACCGTATAATCAGATTTCATTGGGCCAGTGACTATCGACGCTGGAACATGCAAAGCTAGCAAACAATGCATTGGTTAGATAGAAATCGGTTTCTGTTACGAGTAGTAGACGATAGAGTATGAGTTTGGCGGTTAAATAAAACTGCATATGACAAAAAGAACACTTGTCCAACGATTGGGTTGTCTCTCATACCTTTGTAAGCTGCATATGCATATTCTGCAGGTACTTAAACGGACAGACATGCAGGGATTTGGTGTTAAGAAACATTCCTCATATTTACAATCACTAACTTGCGTCAAGACCCTGTTACATGGACGGTAACGCTAGACAACATAGGGCATGCATTGAAACAGAATACACAGAGCAAGAAGCCATTGACACTATATTTTGGCGTTCCATGTCTGCAGCCATGAACACTATCGAACATGTCTTAGATGCTGTTTGCAGAAATCTCAATCGCAGTGATCCACAATCGTAAAGTATTGGCGATTTAAAAGAAGCAACTGTTGATGAATGGTATAGATTTCATCAAAAATAGTTCAGAAGGCATGCATAGAGTATGAAAGGTCTTGTTTCCGAACTGTACCGGAAAAGAGGTATTTACACATCCTGTTGACTCAAATGACGATTTTAAACTTTCCTAGAGGTTATTTTTAGAAAATTATAATGATATTTGGTGATTAATTGTTGTAAAGAAATAAAATCACACTGAAACTTAAATTTCGTTTCTAATTTGAGTAATTTGCACTATTTATATGGACGCAAAATTGAAATGCATAAAAACCTTCATAAGTGACCAAACTTAAGTTGATGGTTTAGTTATGGGATATGTTTGAAAAATTGCTTCATGCATGTTTTCTCTGTGTTGAGGAATTGCTGATTTTCTTAAATGATAAAAATGATGATGCAATAACTATTGGCGGTGCCTTACTTTTGGCGGACTGTACATTATATAAAAATTATATACATTAGTTGAGTATGCTTAATAACGCTAAGCTACCTGTAAGCCTATAGATTTGTAGGATTCACAAAATTTCAGGCAATCCTCTAACTGATGACCATGCCTAACATATTGTTTCTTCATTATGTGATTGTGTTTGACATGGTAGCATTCTGAATAAAATAGGAACATATTTTAGAGAACAGAATTCAAAATGATATGTTCAAGTACAGGAAAATAAATATTGGAATCAATAATCAAGCTTTTGAATACTGAAAAAGTTGGGAAATGTATGTCCCATATGAAGGTGAAGTTATATTGCTACTAAGGTGGGGGAAATTGATAAATCGTCTCGTTTGTCATAGATTATTTAATTAAGATGACCGCTTTTCTCACAGAAGTTGGTACCATGAGAGGACCGTGTATGTCGATTTCGAGATACATGTCTAATGGTGTAGAATAAGTCGCGTCTGTTGTTTTCTTTGATGTCAAAGTCTGAGGATATATCAAATCCAATGGAATCCAATTAGAAAAGTTTGCA
This sequence comes from Mytilus galloprovincialis, assembly GCA_037788925.1. Lineage (NCBI taxonomy): Eukaryota > Metazoa > Mollusca > Bivalvia > Mytilida > Mytilidae > Mytilus > Mytilus galloprovincialis. The sequence continues at coordinate 45,430,608 of CM075341.1, read as the reverse complement.
GTGTAAATGGAGAAAAAAAACATCATCAATATATCTGTAAGGGACATTAAATGACCTGGCTTCTTTGATTTTCATGTTCTTGACAAGTTTCTGAAAAAACTTCTATTCATATGAAAAAGGGAAGAAGAGCTCACAATTAGTTTCTTTAGGAATGCCGACTAGTTTTTGATAAAGACTATCTTCAAATTTAACAAATATGTTGTAAATAAGAAATTCTAGCATACTGATCACTTGTTCCTCCATGTAGCATGTTTTACATGTGTTTTCCTTTTTAACAAAATATCCCAAAATAAAAATTTAATACTGTATGCTACCGTTTTTATGTTGAAAAGCATTACGGATTATTTATTTTAGACGTTTTTTTAACTTCACATGGGGAATGGTGGTATACAGGGTTCAAAAATCTAAAGTTAAGATAGAACATAGTTTTTATATTGATAGCAAAAAGGTAAAAAAAAAATAAGATTCCAATGCTATAAGATAATTATTTATTCTCAACCCATTGTTGAATCATCTGCATATTGAGAAAGTACAAATTCTGTATCATCTATAGTACTAACCTTTATCTCTTTACTATTTCTTACCAAAATGCCTAATATTTAATATTTGCAAATAGCAAGAATATATAAGGGGATAAAGGATCTCCCTGTCTACAGCCTCTCTCTATAGTGAAGAATTCAGACAGACAACAGTTTTGTGTCACCTCAGCTGTTATATTGTTATAGAAGGTTTTAACCCAGGATATAACAGATTCACCAAAATTAAAATATCGTAATGTATCATAAAAAAATGACAAAGATTTGGAATCGAATGCCTTTTCAAAAACAATCAGCACGAGAATTCCTGGAATATCATTTTTCTTCCGTAAAATGTGAAATATCCTATATTAATCGACAATTTTCCCCTATATGTCTACCTGGAACAAAACCAGTTTGATCAGAACTTATTAATTGTGACAAAACAGATTGTATTCTTTCTGCTATACAGCTTGATGCCAATTTATATGTAGAATTTAGAAGAGTAATAGGTCTTCAATTTTTAAGAAATTGTTTTGGTTTACCATCTTTTGGAATGCATGTAATCACTCACTACCTCTGGATGACAGACATTTTTCCCTTACTATATCCAAAATGTATAGATCTAAGGACAAATTTACCAATATTAATCAAAAAAAAAAAAAAAAAAAAAAAATCTGCAGTGTAACCATCAGATCCAGGACTCTTGTTATTTTTATTTTCTTTAATGCTGCAGTTAATTCAGAAAAAAACTAATATCAATACTTCCTTTGTGTGAATATGCCATTCTGTATACCTTTGTTCATACATGTTGTGCTAGTCTATTTGTTACAATAAAGAAAATTCATTATAAAAAAAAACAAAAGTAAAAAAGCTGTGAATGATTAATTTTTTATTGATACAGATTACTTGATCATTTGGCATGTTTTAAAAAACTTACCTCGATATTCTACCCATGGAGAATATACGACAGATGCATCTACCCAGCCATATTGTTCGTGATCGTGAGGGACCTGTAATGTTTCAGATAACCCAACCATTTGGCAGTTATCTTTTGCTGTTTTCCATGGAAATTTGAGATGATAGAAATATCCTGTTGGTGTTTCTGCTAATATATATTCATAAAACAGCATTTGAATTTGAACATCAATAAACATGTGCTAGTAGTATTTGTAACAATGTTATATATATGTTACAGTGAATTTGTATAATCAGTGATTATGTAGAATCCCTGAAATTTTCAGGGATTATGTAGAATCACTGGCTAGTTTAGGGATTATATATAATCACTAAAATTTTCAGGGATTATGTATAATCACTAGAAAAAACGTCAGGGATTCTACATAATAACTGATATGAAGAAATAGTTTTATTTATAAAGAAAATGAATGAAATTGAAATTATTTATTCTATAAAATCACATAAAAACATCATACTAAAGTAACATAAATTGTAAAATGTTAAGCACAGTATATCAAAATGATAACCCAATTTTTTTTAAATGTTAGGCACACTACATGAAAATGTGAAAAACAATCAAAATAATATGCTTCACATCTGTTATTACTACAATATCCACATTTTAGAAAACCTTTTCCTGCACATATCGAATCAGATTTTAACGACACGCCTAAGTGAAATAAAGTGTTCAGTAAAACATCTGAAGGTTCCCACAACAAAAGGTGGGAATTTGCAACCTTGAACCGATTCGAGCAAGAAAGATACCATGTTTTGTAATCAGGTGATATCCTTTTTCAGACCTTTTTTTAAACAATTGTCATTATGTTTTTCGGGTTTCCTTTTCCTTTTTTACCATGTGGAATGGCTATGAGAATATTACACCAAATGCAAGCTTCCTCTAAAATTTGTTTCTATGTGTCAATCCTAAGTTCTACCTGTTTTTCCTACATTAAGTTGCCTAAGTTCTCACAGTTTGAATGTCTTGTTCATTTAAACCAACAAAAAAAAAAATTTCACACAAAACAGATGTTCCATAATCTTCTTCACCATTTGCTTTACATGTATCACAAATTACATGCTTTGTGGTTTAAAAATAGAGCATAAACAAGGCCGTTAGTTTTCTCGTTTGCATTGTTTTACTTTGTCATTTCGGGGCCTTTTATAGCTGACTATGCGGTATGGGCTTTGCTCATTGTTGAATCCGTACGGTGACATATAGATGTTAATTTCTGTGTCATGTTTGTCTTTTGTTGACAGTTGTCTCATTGGCAATAACACCACATCTTCTTTTTATACCTGAATATTCATTTGACTCTGGCTTTTAATAAACAAACAATACATGTAAAGCTATTGCTATAAAGGGAATGTTGATATCATTAATTTTGAAGTCTTCAACTTTATCTCGAAACCCTGTGTTGATCATATCTTTTAGACCATCCTCTGTGTTTAAAAGCAAAATTATTTCATCTGGCAAGGTCTATATTATTTTTTTTTACAAAGGATCATTAAATTATTCATAATCCCTGAAATCATAATAGGGAATTTGTAGAATAATTATTAAAAAGTTCAGTGATTATGTAAAATCACTGGTCATTTTCAGGGATTATATATAATTACTAATGGTTTTAGTGATTCTACATATTCCCTGAAAAATCAGGGATTCTACATAATCCCTGATTATACAAATTCACTGTAACATATATATATATATATATATATATATATATATATATATATATATATATATATAAGTCTGAAAATTACACCAAACAGTGTTAGAGTAAGATTTTATACTGACAAATTTTTGTCCGTCCCTCAGCGGGATTCGAACTCACACCTTTGATACACTACAGCACCAATCGCTTAGCCTCATGTCCAGCGCTCTAGACCACTCGACCACATCCGCTATATAAAAATATAACTTCAATAGTCGTAGTGTTACCTTGTCACGGAAGGTGAATCTAGAGATAGACATGAGACACGTGTTTTTTGAGCGTGTGTAGATGTTATATTATTATTTTTATACACAATGTATTTTTCATTTGTCAGTAATCTAACTCAACAATTTTTATATATCATATGGGATCATGATGCATTTCATTATACAGTCACTAGAAATAAGTATATCATACAAACAAGTCTAAACAAGTGACAAACCAAAATATATATATATAAGAAAATTATTAAAAGATAATAACGGTTTCAATGCATCACTTTTTTACTAGTACTTTCACTGCTTCCGCAGATCTTCAGGTACCTGAAGATCTTCGGAGGCAGTGCAAGTACTAGTAAGAAAGTGATGCATTGAAACCGTTATTATCTTTTAATAATTTTCTTATATGTTACCAGCATACGGACTTTACTTAACTTTTATATATATATATATACAACTCGTCTAAACATCAACCCAACAATGTTAGATCTGTCAATTTTCTTTCGCAAATTTTTGGTTCTTCCCTCGCCTGGATTCGAACCCATGCTACTGTGATATCGTGACACCAAATCGCCTGCACTGCAGCCGTCCCGCTAGACCACACGACCACCTGGGCTCTCAAAAAAAGAGCTTTCGCTGGCCGTGTGTTACCTTTCCTCGTCAGTTTTAATCTAACGGCGTACTACAGTACATGATATATAAGGCATGAAGATGTTATTGTTACAGATCAGCTAAATTGTCTATAGTAAAGGATCCTACAAATTAATGTAATATACAGTCACAGAAAATAATTATATCTATAAGTACGTCTGAGTCAGTGACAACTCTACAACAGATGTATCCATCGGATCGCCATTAATGATGGTGATACATGGCTGTGTACATAATGTATATACAACTCGTCTAAACATCAACCCAACAATGTTAGATCTGTCAATTTGTTCCTTTTGAGATAGAAGATCATAGAATGGTTGTGTTTTTACAACAATCAGCTGATTGACATTTTTATGACCTCGAGGTTTAAAATAGAATATGAGAAACTTTACTTGTGTACACATCGAGGCCTTTTTTATAACCATATAAACACGAAAGAAACTGTTTTAAAACTGTATTTAAATAACACAGAAGTAAATGTGAAATAATATCAAAAATTATGATGCATTCAAGAAAAATATTCTTACCAAATTGCTGTTTCCGGTCAAAAATCTCGTCAGTTTTAACTAAGCATATCTAGCTAGCGATTATTTTCTATGCAATTAACCGAAATGCCACTTGTGGGGCTATGCATATAACCGTACAATTTAACATTAGATGAATGGGAAATGGTTTTGTGCAGGAGAAAAGTATGCAACTGACGAGGAAAGGTAACACACGGCCAGCGAAAGCTCTTTTTTTGAGAGCTCAGGTGGTCGTGTGGTCTAGCGGGACGCCTGCAGTGCAGGCGATTTGGTGTCACGATATCACAGTAGCATGGGTTCGAATCCAGGCGAGGGAAGAATCAAAAATTTGCGAAAGCAAATTGATAGATCTAACATTGTTGGGTTGATGTTTAGACGAGTTGTATATACATTTTGTACACAGCCATGTATCACCATCATTGATGGCGATCCGATGGATACATCTGCTGTAGAGTTGTCACTGACTCAGACGTATATATATATATATATATATATATATATATATATATATATATATATATATATTATGCAACATCAATCTATAAGTTACACTTTTTCTCAACTCTTGTCTATAGATTAAGCTACACAAATATTTTTTTGTCATGCATCCGATTTCACCTTGAGAGATGCACACGCTAATTTGTTTCGCGAAATATTGCTTATTTCTATTTAACTTCTAATGAACTTTTTAATGTATTAATTAGCGTGTTTAAGTTATATTCTTAGACATTTATAAAATGTTAATTCAGTAACTGTATCAGTCTATTTTAACAACCTGATCCACGCTTAAATAGATTGAATTTTGATTGTTGGTATTTTTAGACATTATATATAGATATATATATATATGTTGTATTCATGCAAAATAAGAACAGTATGATACTCATCTACCATGTCAGACCTACCAACTTTCACATAGATGGAAAGTCTTGACAAAACTATATTTATTGCCCATTTAAAAAAAAATTGCTTAGATGTTGCACATTGAATAATAACACTTTAAGGTGGTAACGTCTTAGGAATAACTTTTGAAAATTTAGATTTCCTCTCTATTGAATATTCAAGATATTCAACTTGAGTGCAAATAAGAATAACTCCTAAAATGTCAGAGGCGCCTGATCTAACCATTGAACTGTTTGAGCTATTAACAAAAATAGATAACCGATTGATTAACCGTGATCGAAGCCCGAACTGATAGAATAGAAAACATCGAAACAGCGCTAGGTCAGTTAACTAGGAAAGTCGATACAATGAAAACTGACATTATCGAATTAAAAACGAAAACCACTGATCTGGAGAAAAATGCCAATTTTATAAGTAACAAATATGAAGAATTACGTGGTGAAAAATCTGCTCAAGATAACAAAATTAGACAGTTGCAGAAAGATGTATTGGATATACGAGATGCTGAAAATAATACAACAGAATTAAAAGAGAAAATACTAGATCTACAATGCAGGTCTATGAGGAACAATTTGGTATTTACAGGTCTGGAAGAGTCTGCAGAAGAAAACACCAAACAAGTGCTGCATAAATTTATTAGGGAAGAACTCAATATAAGAAAAGAAATTCAACTTGGAACCGTTCATCGATTTGGACAAAAAGATAACAATGGCAAACACAGACCTATTGTGGCGAGCTTTATTTTTTACGAAGATCTACAAACCGTATTATATTCCGGACCAAAACTAAAAAATAAACCAAACTTTGGCATAAATACTCAATTCCCAAGAGAGAATGAAAAGAGAAGAAAAAAATTGTACCCCGTGATGAAAGAGGCAAAGAAAAAAAGAAAAAGAGCATACATGATAAAAGATAAGCTATTTATCGAAGGAAATATTTTTAAACCGGAAATTAAGAAACAATCACCTGGTGAACAAAAAACCCAACAGTCGACTTCCCTCTCAGGAACACCACCAACAGATAACAGGAAATCACAAAAACGAGCAAGACATGGGTCAGAAGCAGAATCATAGGGGCAAAAAGAAGGAGTAGCTGATGAAAATGAAAAAAGATGTAATTGTGTGTCTATAAACAATAGTTTTTGTAAATTAAATATTCTTAGTTTAAATGTCTGTGGCTTAAAGAAACGACTACAATATCCTGAATTTATAGAATTAATCAATCGTTATGATATAATATATCTCCAAGAAAGTAAAACTGACAATTGTGATGAAATTTTCGTACCTGGCTATATCAGTAAAATGAAAAACAGACACGATATGACATTTAGAAAATCTGGTGGACTTATGGTTCTTTATAAAGAAAAAGTATGCGATCATATAAAATTCCTATCGAGTGATAGTAATTTTGTTATATGGTTTGAAATCTCTTCATCATATACTAAACTTGATGCTGAAATAGTCATTGGGTCTGTTTATATTCCACCGGAAAACACAAAATATAGTTCACCCGACGCCTTTCGCAAAATCGAAACTGATATTCTAAAATTTTCAACTAAATGCAAATATATGTGCGTAAATGGCGATTTCAACAGTAGAACATCGACTGATGCTGATTTTATCCCATCTGATGGAAATTATATTTCTGATATTCTGAATTTACCGGAAATCACAGAAAACGACACCTATAAATTCGAAATCTACAACATACCGATAGCAAGAAATAATAAAGATAAAACAAAAAATAATTATGGGAAACTATTACTTGATTTATGAAAATTTACAAAAATGTATATTATAAACGGCCGCATAGGAGAAAATATGGGAGGGGGGGGGGGGGGAACGGACGAGCATGTTGATTATTTCATAGGGTCGCTAGATTTTATTAACATTATCTCAAATTCGAAAGTTTTAGATTTTAGTTGTTTATATTCCGATATCCACAGCCCTATAGATATAGATGTCGACATAAATAAATGTACATGTGAATATGGATCTGTGCCGATTAATTCGATGAGCGGAGAGAAAATAAAGAAATGGGATATAAACAAGAAAGAAGATTGTATTATAAATTTAGACAGAGAAAAGATTTCTGAATTAGAAAATTATCGTGAAGAAACCAAATCTTTTCCTGCTGGTTCGAACATTATTAACAAAGCTGTAGAAAATATAACAAACATATTTGTTACTTCTGCAAAGAAAACATTCGGAACATTAAAAAACAAGTCAAAGAACGAAAATACCCCTCAGAGTACAAGATCACAAGATGAAAAACCATGGTTTAACATAGATTGTAGAATTGCTAGGAAAAATGCGAGAAAATACAGAAGAAAATATAAATTAAACAAATCTATTGTAAACCAGGAATATAAAAAAACGCAGTGAAAGGCAATACAAAAATTCCATGAACAGAAATATAAAAAAGTATAGGAAAAACGTGCGGAATGATATGAAAAATATGAAAACCACGAACTCAAAAGAGTACTGGAAAATTCTAAATGGAGGCTCTAGGAAGAAACAACCAAATATTTCAATTGAAAAACTTTATGATTTCTTCAAAAAATTAAATCAAGGAAATATAGAAGAACAGCAAGAGCTAAACCACGAAGAGATTGAAAGAAATATCGAAAATAATTTATTAAATAAAATGATTACGCCCGATGAAATAATAAGAAATATAAAAAACTTGAAAAATAACAAGGCAAACGGTGATGACCTAATTATAAACGAATTCTTCAAAGCTACGTGTGCTTCAACAGAAATCATTAATATTTTTGTAAAGTTATTCAATCTTATAATATAAAAGAAAAAGTTATTCTGTGTTTTTATTGATTTTGCTAAGGCGTTCGACACAGTTTGGAGAAACGGCCTATGGTTTAAGATGGCATTGAATCACATTGATGGAAAAATGCATACAGTAATACATAGTATGTACAACAATATAAAATCAAGAGTTAAATACAATAATCAAAAATCTGATTTTTTCCCATGTAACACTGGAGTTAGACAAGGAGAAAATCTTTCCCCTCTATTATTCTCTTTATATATCAATGACCTCACTGATTTTATGCTATCACATAATGTGAAAGGTTTGTCATCAATATCGAACTCCCTTGAAACTAGCCTCAATATCTATTTAAAGCTGTTCATTTTATTATATGCCTATGATACTGTTCTAATGTCAGAAACAAAGGAAAACCGTCAAATGCAATTAAATTGCTTCAGTGAATATTGTGATACTTGGAAACTTAAAGTAAATACATCTAAGACTAAAGTTTTAATTTTCTCTAAAGGAAGACAGCCTAATAATATTAATTTCATTTATGAAGAAAATTAAATTGAAATAGTGACAGAATTTAACTACCTTGGACTATTGTTAACAAGATCCGGATCCTTCAATAAAGCAAAGAAAAGACTATCAGAAAAAGCAACAAAAGCTATGTACAACGTTATTAAAAAAAGGGAGGCAGTGTAATTTATCAATTGAATGCCACTTAGAGTTATTTGACAAACTGGTGAAACCAATTCTTCTATACGGATGTGAAGTATGGGGATTAGGAAATAATGACATTATTGAAAAAGTTCATCTCAAATTTTTTAAGCATTTACTACACCTCAAGAGATCTACCCCAAGCATGATTGTGTACGGTGAAACTGGACGATACCCATTGGAAATATGCATTAAATGTCGAATGATAACATATTGGTGCAGGCTGCTTATAGATGAAAACAAGTTACCATCAATCTTATACAAATTTGTATATTCCCGATATCACACAAACAATGATGATATTTTATGGATAAAGAACATTAAAAATATATTGGACAATGCCGGATTTTCAAACTTATTTTATGTGCAAAATACAGACCTCACCAAATGGTTACCAAAAAGTATCAAATTTAGATTAATTGACCAGTTTAAACAAATTTGGAACTCAGCTATTCAGAACACATCAAAATGCATTACTTATAGGCTCTTTAAGGAACATTTTGAATTTGAGAATTATTTCAACATCATAAATGACCGAGATATATATACACTTTGTAAATTCCGAACATCGAATCATTTACTGCCAATAGAAAAGAGGAGATGGTATAACATTGACAGAAGTGATAGGAAATGTTCAATATGTACAAAAAGAGATATTGGAGACGAATACCACTATATTTTTCTTTGCCCGGCTTTACAAGATAAAAGAAGAAGATTTATTCCAAATGGACTAATACCAAGACATAACATTTTTACATTCAACAAACTGTTTAATTCAAAAACACCAAAGACACTAAGAAACCTCTGCAATTTTATAAGATGTATAAATATTAAGCTCACTCCTTCTTAACAACCAACTTTGTACTTGTTTGGCTTTATAAATATTTTGATATGAGCGTCACTGATGAGTCTTATGTAGACGAAACGCGCGTCTGACGTACTGAATTATAATTCTGGTAGCTTTGATAACTATTATTTAACATACTTATAGAAAGTATTTCTTTATACAATTTTAGCTTTTACATTTGACTATATAAGTCTATATATATATTCTTTTATATGTTATCTCATCCGAAATTTTGAATTTTATGCATTTTTAATTCATTTTTTATTTTTATGTATATTATTTTTTTAACTTCTCTGTAACCTTTGTACTTTCGTGGTTTTATGAGAATAAACTATCTATCTAAGAAAAGATCCTGATTTTTGTTAATTAGTGGCACTATTATTTTTAATGAAACAACAGTAGTCGCTCGCTCATTGTCGTCAATATAATGAAATAAAATGCGATCGTCATACAAGTGAGAGATTTAGGTAGCTACATCACCATATTTGATCAGCAATTTTCTCGATAAGGAAAATGCTTTAAAAAGTAAGGAAAGTAACAGGTTTTTTTTCCCTATCTGTTAGATTGACTTGGGATTTTAATTTTGTGATTTAATTTAACCAAAATTTCTATGTCCCAAGCATGACGTTACGCGGGGGACAATAAATATACAATTATAGCGGTAAGTTTAATTCTGAAGATGACTCAAGGTAAACATTTAGAAAGTACAGAATTTCAGGAGAGGTACGGAAGCGTATAAACGCCACATTTTTTTTTTGTTTTTAACATTTCTTCCTACGCAAACCTTTGCCGTTTTAACACAAAGCTTTGCGATATAACGCAAACATTTTTTAAAATTTTATTTCTTATGTTTAATCTATTCAAAAGAAACAGCAGTTATTAATGGGGGAGGTTGCATATTAAAATGTATCCCCTTTGTACTCATTGCGAAGAAAAATATTAGAAAATTTAGAACACACCATTGACTTATAATTAGCAGGATGACAGATATAAGAAGATATGGTATGACTACCAATGAGACAACTCTCTATCCACGTCACAATTTGTAAAAGTAAACAATTATAGGCCAAAATTACGGTCTTCAACACGAAGCCTTGGCTTGTACCGAACATCAAACTGTAGAAAGTTAATTCACAGGAACACTGAAGGGCCCCAAAAATGATATCCATGACACTATATGTACATATATTACAAAGAAAATTGAGTAAATCGAAGTTATATTACAAAATTAAAAAAATCAACCCTGCTAATAAAATCTATAGCCCAATATAAAAGTACTTTTAAATGTTTCGTTATTCTATAAAGGCTAGATGTATAGGAGGAGGGCTGAGATCTCACAAAGCATGTTTATCCCCGCTGCATCCTTGTGCCTCTCCCAAGTCAGAAGTCTCTGACCTTTGTTAATTTTGTTAATTTTGTTAATTTTGTATGTTTTCTTTTTTTCTTTTTTTAAATTTAGTTAATTTATATGTTTTAGAATTAAGTTTGACGTCCATTCTCACTGAACTAGTACACAATTATATTAAGGGACTAGCTGAGGACCAACTCCGGATGCCAGATTTTCTAGCTACATGTACATTGGGGACCCATTGGTGGCCTTCGTGGCTGATGTCTGCTCTTTTGGTCGGGTTGTTGTTTCTTTGAAATAATATTCCCCATTTCCAATCTCAGTTTTATTCCTAAGTAAGACTTAGTTCTCGTTTGGAAATTGATTAAAAGAAATTACAAAAGCGCGCCATTTTTCAGTTGACGTCGGCCGAGGCAAAATAGTCCAATTTTCGGCCGAATCACATTTTGGCAAAAAAAGGCATACCCGGTTGTCCTACTTGATGTTCAACTAACGTGTAACACCAACGTCATGCGATCAAAAATGATAAAATAGTATAATTTAATTTTGAATGTAACGCGTCTTCTAATTGGCTGACGTCGTTTTGTTTATCAGCTCATAGACATAATTTTGTCATGTGACCGTGGCGTTATCAACGTTTTTTCATGATTTACTCTTGTTTAAAATGGAATTAAGAATCAAATTATAAGAAATTACTGTAAATTTTTTCTGCCTTATCGAAATAACATCAAAAATGTGGTGCACACTTTACATATCCTGCTACCCGGGTTATTCAGTGTGTACAACATTTTGTATGTTATTTCTTCATAGACAGAAAAACATATGACAGTCATTCCTTAAATAAAGTAAAATATACAAAGACAGATAAAGGGAATACTATAAAAAGCAATTGACCTTTTTTTTCACTTACACAGCAATTCCCTGCTACAAACTAAACGACTGAAATAATTGATCTACGCTTTCCTTAATTAAAACGAATGGAGAACGGTGATACGAATAGATTGTCTTAGGGATGAAAAAACGTATATTTGTAAAAAGAAATAGCTGTAGCTAACTAAATCTCTCACTTGTATGACGATCGCATTTTATTTCATTATATTGACGACAAAAGGATTTAAAATCTACAATTTTAAAGCCCGTTACCCATTGAGTACAAACTCGAAGATTTTAATTTGGGCAGGGGATGGTTCACTGTTGGGTATTTAACATTTGTGTTGATTAGTTTGATCGCAACCTCCCTTTGGTCTTTTCGAAATACGTCGGCAAGATTGCAGAAGACGAAAATTGGACGAGAAAATAATCTTCTTAAAAAAGTTGAAATAACACCGGAAATAGGTTTGATAAAGGGCTATAAGTGTATTTTGATATACGATAAAGACGGATTGATATCGATTTAATCCCGATGTCTTGAAATTTTAGTTAAAAACAACATTTAAAAACATACAAAAATTTAATGTGCAAATGAATTTCGAATTTAAGGTAACAGGTACGTAAATGGCTTGTTCTGGGATTTTTAAAAGAAATTGTATGCACGTAGAACTTATTGAAAGATAATGAAAAATCGAAAAATTTAAGTTGGTCACCGATTTAATTTCCGAGTTCCAGGCATTTGAAAATGGTAATGAAACAACATAAAGTACATAGACATAACGTCAAATTTGAACCAAAAATAAGAAATTTCAACCTTTATTTATTCTGCAGTTTAAACCAATCCTACGATTTTTCTATAAAAATCAAATGTTTTTAAGGTATTATTTTCCTTTCTTTTGATATATAATTTTTATGGGGTTACCGGACTTCTTTTTCATATATCAGCCGTTGAAAGGGTGTTGCTGATTGGAAAAGAGAGAAAAATCATGACGTCGCCGAAAGGATAACGCAAAGTCAAGCTATTTCAGCAAAATTGTAACGACAACGACTGCCTCATTATAATTTGTTTGGCTATTCCGAATGAAATGCGCTATAGAGCATATTATCCTGCCTGGAAAAAGGATTGATTACCTATTATTGTTTTTTCGGTGATTATACGAGGTCCTAAGTATTTATAACACATTTCTGGAATGATTAAAAACAGAAATGTTTAAGGACATATGTTTATAAACTTATTGAACAGAAACGAAAAAGATCTATCATTAAAATAGATTCTCCGAATGACGAGATACATTCAATGTTCACATATTCGACCACAATATTGCTGCTTCACAATATTGGAGGCGAAATATACCGCGCAACGGGAAATTGAAACTTATAAGCCGAAAACATACTGACAATGTCTTGTGAAAAAACGAAAAACGGCCAAAAGACAAACAATGGTAAATAAATGGGGAAATGTGTTCATGGGAAACAGATGCGCCCGCTTGCATATGATTTTATAAAGTGATATTACTAAAAAACTTTAAAAGTGACGCCACCAAAATTTAAACTAGATATGTGATCTTTTTTAGTAATCAGCATTGTGTATAAGTCTTCTAACATTTGGTTGAGGCAAACTAAAGTTAGAGAAAGGAAACCAATTTTGGACGGTACGACGGACGGACAGACGGACAAGTGTTAAAAGTAATGCCCCCTCCGCTACGGCGTGTGCATAAAAAAATCACAACATTTAACTTTTAATCCTCCGATAGTTGCAGGAGGTTATGCATATAAAATATATAAAATGATGGTTCAATGACACGAGAACTCAACATAAACATATACTTCGATTCAAATAGTACTGGTCATTTGCAAACTTAAGTAGTGTGTTTAATATGACATGAAAGGAGATGTGGGATAAATGTAAATTATAGGCAAAAGACCAACAAAAAGAATATTTAAAAGTTTGTTGCATATTATCCCTACTTTTTTCTCCATCGTTGGTTTTGTTCCGTTATTATAGTGCGGACAGTGCATAGATGTGAATATCTAAAAACAAATGTATATAAATTCCAACTTATTTATTTTTTGGTTTTTTTAGTTATTCGGCTTCGCCGTGGTTGGCAATGTTTTCTCAGGATACCAATCTGCTCTATCCCCCACTAAGCTATGTGTTGTTATAAATTGTTCAACATAGACTTTGAACACACTTTATATGACGTTCAGATAAATGTATCCAGTCTAGATTTTGTGAGCTGTAATGATCAAGCTAACAATGTACTGAATAGAAAAGCTGCGTGTGATTTTGAAGAACCGTCTTCGAGGGATTTTAACGTATGTATTAGATGTTGCAGAGAGTGGAAATCGCCAACAGCTTTAGGACCTTGTAAGATCTTGTAATTTATGCCAACAATATTCATGTTAATACTTTAGAATTTTTTGCAAGTTTTGCGAAAATTGAGAAGAAATACGTAAAGCAAAAATAAAAACTCTAATTCTAAATTTTTATAGCAGCATTTGCACATGTATATAAACAGTATCACCTGAAATCGAAATAACTGTAATTCCGAAATTTTGCGCAATTTAAAATGAATTGATTGATGCAAGCAGAAATTTCTATATCTTCAGTATAATATTGATATATACTTTGCTAATTATTTTATTTTTGAAGTGGCGGTAAAGCCGTAATTTTCAATCAGCGGATCTATATTTTTCCCTGCCGCTTTTTCATGCCACAATGGAAGCTTGTAATTCACAATGTTCCATTCAATTCAAATTGACTGAAAAGCAACGTGTATTCATTTCTTTTAAATTTTCGTTCATTTTGAAAGACAGTTTTACTTCGGAGCTCCCGTTTGTTCATGCGGAAGGCCCCATCACCATTAGTCATTACGATTCTCGTTCAAGTTTATTGTCACTTTCTCTTGCTTACCCGTCTGAGGTAATTTCCGACATTATATTTTACAAATTTCATGTCACACAGAAAGCAATTAAACTCTTTTGCTATTCAATATTTTTTTTTACTATAAATTATTTGTTTTAAAATAGCACTAGTACTTTCATTTTCAAATTCTATTTATAGACCATATCTCGGACGTGAAAGAAAGCACTGTAAAGAAAGATTTATGTTTATATTTATATGAGAAAATGGTTATATAACAGTTAAAACAGGAATATCAAATTAAAAAATATTAGTATTAACCTTTTTTTTGTGTCGAGGATTGAATACGTCCTAGCCGTTTTCATTCGCGTGACAGTTGTTTTGGGAAAATTTATTTCTTTGAATGCAAATGAATGAATGTAAGTCCGTGACAAACATGGAATGTCAATAAATAAAATGACAATATATAGTGTACGCTTTAATTTGTTATTGTGGGTAATCTCAGTGTGTAATGCATGTACGTGTTTATGATATTCTTATCAATATATACTACATTTTGTTTTCACGTCACATATCAACATTCCCGATTTTTAAGTCTCTGATCTTTGCCGATTACCGGCGTATAGTAAGTTCATGTATGGACAGTTACCCCAAGGTATAAAGAAAACAGTTCCGAGATCCATTCTTTGTACTTTAAACAGTTTTGTAGAAACATATATTTTATATGCAAGCTTTAAGTTGGTCAGCTAGTATTAGTAAAGGACAGTAAACCCAACACAGTCGCTCTTCGGCCATCACGACATGCCAAGTTTCTTTCATTTTCATGGGAGGAAAGCAATGTTTAAATGTTACAAAATATTTAATTTTACATTCTTTAATTTTAGCTATATTTTGATGAGATGCATTCAATACTCTTCCACCAAATTGACCATTATTCCGACGAAGCGGAATATATTCCGACATCTTGAAAATATTTTTTCTGGTGTACGGGAGATAACTCCCATAGCAACAAACCCCGATTTTCCCGTTTTCCGCTAGAGGCGTTCATTTACGTACCTCTCACCTTAAGTAAACGGTCACAGCCAAAAATAAATCAAAAGCAAGATTGTGTTAGACATTAAATTTTTATGCAATTTTGAAGTGTGAAGGGATCTAAAACTGTTATTGCCGTACTTTAGTGATATAAAGGGTTTTCAAATCAACCAAATGTTTTCATGAGGAAATTTTTAAATAGCTTATTGTCAGTATATAAGCTGATGCAGTCGATAACTTAGTTCATCTAAATACAGGACAAAAATGAGCAAAAAGATGAGTGTTTTGACTCTATTTATTGACAAACTTGTAATGACAAACTTCCGGTTAACGGTGGGCATAAAAACCGGAACCGGCTTTGATAAACTCGTATGTTCCAGATTTGCACAAATGGTAAAACAGTTATTTTAGTAAGTAGTAATTGATTCTTAGTTTATATATCCTGAGAATAACACGAAAGAGCAAACTATAGGCATATAATCGGAGAGAGATTTGTGAAATACGTATGTTGTTCGATACTCACTTTTAATATTTTATATATATATAAGGTAAAGCACATGTATTTATTTGAATGAAGATAACACATACACTTTAAGTTTCAGATCATGTATAGGAGGTCCGGCAGAAAAAGGGTGCCGACAAGCAGGGCAAATAATGGAGGCGCAGCGGCGGTTGCAAGGAAGTCGAAACAGCAGCATGAAGAGGCGACTGCTAATATTGCAGATAGATTAGCTAGGAATTTACCTAGAACAAGTGGAACACCACCTGTACAGCTCGGCTCAAACACAGTGACAACTAATGTACTACCATACAGTCCAATAATGATCCCAGCAACACTTCCAGCTGAAACAATTTACCCTGCTCCAGGTAATACAACATTACACCAACCCCTAATTAACACAGGTTATGCCTTACCCATTGAAACGGTTAAGGCGTAAGATGACATAGCGCGAAACGTATCGCAAAATGTCAAACAAAAAGTATGACATTTAATCAGGGACAGATTATATTACAACCTAAGCAACAGGATACAAGAATTAACACAATAGGTATATGGACGGATGCCTTTTTAATATATATCAGTATTTATTGTTCTATACATACATCTCAGTTCCAAGAACTGTTGAAGTATATGCAAACTGTCAGGTTAGGGCTAAACGCTATGCAGGTTTATGATGGAAATTGTATGATGAACAGTTTAGACTACGTAGATCACAGGAACCTGCTGGATCCTGGTCTGTCATAGACACTGAGCTATGGTTATTGTATATGCAACCAGCAGGTCCAATTAATGGGCCAGAGTTCAATATTGCACAAAAACCAACAAACAATTTTCTTAAATGCTATGCATATAATTATAATGGGACGTGCACCCAACAATATTGCACATACAAATATGCTTGTTTAAAATGCAGTGGGGTACATCCGGTTATATATTGCACTAATAGCAAAGTGACTAACTCTAATAATCCTCAGTCACCTGGGATTGTTCAGAGATTCAGATCAGTCCGGCCTCAAGCACCACAAAAAACAGCATCTAATTTCAACCCTTTGCACCTAGGCAAATACAAAATAACACAAGATTCCGTTCTCCTGGAGCATTTATGGGACAAAGGCAAAACCCCAGTCAAAATTAAATCTTTAAGAGAATTACTGTCAAATTATGAAAACAAAACTGATGCAGCAATGTTATTATTGGGATTTATAGAGGGGTTTAGATTAAACTATACTGGTCCAAGGATCTCGAGTTTCGCAAGCAATCTCATTTCGGCAGAAGGTCACAAAACAGAAACGAATTTAAAATTACAAAAAGAAGTGCATCTTGGTAGAATGTTGGGCCCCTTTTCAAAAATACCAATTTCAACTTTAAGAATATCTCCTATTGGGGTAGTTGCAAAAAATAACGGGGGATGGCGTCTTATAACTCACTTGTCATATTCTCTAAACTGGAGTGTGAATGATTTCATTGATCCAAAAATTTGTAAAGTAAAGTATTCTTCTTTTGATAAAGTGGTTGGGATGATCTCTGAATTAGGAAATAACGTGCTTTGCGCAAAAATGGACATTAGTCAGGCCTTTAGAATTTTATTGGTTCACCCAGCTGATTTTGACCTTCTGGGATTTTTCTTTGATGGGAAATATTATATTAATAAATGTCTTTTTTGCATAAAACAGTTGCATTGAAAGCTGGCATTGAGACTTTAGACCACTATTTGGATGACTTTTTCTTTGCTGGTGAAAGTTCAACGGATAATTGTACCATTTTGATAGACACTTTTAATGAAGTATGTAGGCAGCTAGGTGTTCCACTAGCAGAGAATAAAACAGTAGGTCCTACCACATGTATCACATTTTTAGGCCTTGAAATTGACACAGTACTTATGTTGGTTAGAATCCCCCCTGAAAAACTGGATAAACTTAAATTTATGCTTGATCAGGTCTTGTCGAAAAAGAAAATGGCACTGAAGGAACTTGAATCAATTACTGGTTTAATGGCATTTTCTTCAAGGGCTATTATACCAGCCCGTGCATTCATTCGTCGTTTTTACGATTTGATAGCTTCAGTTAAGAATGGAAAGCCTTATTATACTGTCAGATTGAATTCAGAGGTCAAAGCAGATGCTCGAGTTTGGTTAAATTTTCTAGATCAATTCAATGGTCAGTGTTATTTTCCTGATAGATTTTGGTCGACTAATGAAAGTCTGGAATTATTCACTGATAGTGCAGGTAATGTTTTATTAGGTTGTGGAGCTTATTTTCAAGGTCACTGGGTACAATACCAGTGGCCAAGTAGTTGGGCTGATACTAGCATTTTATTGGATATAACATGTTTGGAGCTTATTCCCATCGTGCTGTCTTTCATGATATGGGGTCCTTCATTTAGAAATAAAAAGATTTTGTTGAGAATAGATAATCAGGCATTAGTAAGCATTGTGAACAAAAGAGCATCAAAATCAAAGAGAGTTATGATATTGATAAGACAACTAGTTTTTCTCACTATGAACAATAACATACAATTTAGGGCACAACATATTGAGGGTGAGCATAATGCAATCGCAGATGCTCTTTCTCGATTTCAGGAACAACGTTTTATGGACTTGGTCCCGAATGCAGACAGTTCTCCAGCAGCAATCCCACAAGAATTCATGTCGATGATTTCAGAACTGAAATGAATCATTTACTTATAAATTCATTAGCACCCAGTACACAGAAAGCATATTTGCATAGCATTGACATATTTGTTAAATTCAGAGAAAATCATGGTTTTTCTGATGTCTGGCTTATTCCGCTTGATGACTTGACATCATTCATTGTTTATATGTTTAGAAAGAAATTGTCCCACTCAACAGTATCTGGCTATATTTCAGGTTTAACTTACTTTAATAAAATCAACAATTTAGAAGACAATACACAGAAATTTGTGGTCAGAAAATTGATTGAAGGAATAAAAAGGTTAGGGGGCCCAAATCAAAAGGACACTAGATTACCTATAACGAGAGATATATTGGAAAAATTATTGAGGTCACTGGCGGTGATTTGCAAAAACGGTTATGAGACAAAACTGTTTATGACTTCATTTTCGCTAGCCTTTCATGGTTTTATGAGAGTAGGTGAAATAACAGTTGATTGCAAAAATAAGCAGATGCATACTGTAAAATTTGAAAATATAAAGCTTTGTGATGCAAGATTAGAGGTTTTATTGACGTCATCTAAAACTGATCAGTTTGGTTCTGGAACAACAATCGTTTTTTCTAAGCAGAAAAACAAAAATGTATGTCCAGTAAAAATAATGGTTAATTTTATTAAAGTTCGCCCACCTTATCTTGGACCTTTATTTTGTCATTTTGATGGATCCCCCCTTACAAGATACCAGTTTTCAGCATTATTAAAAAGGTCTCTGTCAGTAATTGGTATAGAAAACAATGGATTTAAGTCCCATTCCTTTAGAATTGGCATGGCAACTACATGCGCATTAGAGGGTATTTCTGATGAATAAATTAAAGAAATGGGACGTTGGAAGTCACAGGCCTTTTTGCGATACATTAGGATTTAAATGCCTGAACATTATATATGTACATTTATTTGTGTAAATATGTTTCTATATTTGCTTATTTTGTAATGCAGTCTTGAGCTGGCATTTGAATAAATATTGTATTATGTAAATAAATGGTATGTCCTGCATCAATATAAGCAAGTAATAATTTCGTTCTAAGAATTGCAGGACATGCTACAGTTTGGATCGTTGGATCCTCCATTATTAAGCATGCCTTTGGGGAAGCCAGAGGAAGACCGGGAGGGATAAACTTGGGGCTGCAGAGGATGGGAGTAAATATTTGGTGGCAGGGAAAATGTGGAGGTAAAGTGCTGGACATGAAACAACAAATAAGAACCATGTTAAAATATGAAAATCCGCCAACTATATTAGTTTTACATATTGGAGGCAATGGTATAGGGGGAAAAGTACAAAAACTCTTTGTGAACTAATAAGGAAACAGTTCAGTTGGATGCGTCAACTGATGTTGGACACAGTTTTTGTCTGGTCTCAAATTATTCCGAGATCAAGTTGGCGTTACTCTGACAATATTAATGCCATGGAAAAGTGTAGAATGAGGGTTAATACCTCTATAGCATCATTTTTAACCAAAACAGATGGTTGTTACATCCGTTACCCTGATATAAAGGCTAATGAAGTATTCTTAATGAAAGATGGAGAACATTTGACGTCTTTGGGAAATAACATTTTTTTAATATCCTCCAGGGAGGATTAGAAATGATCATCAGGAATCTTGGCATTAATTTAACCTTCCCCGACTGTAATTAGATACAACTGTTATGTTAACATTTTATATATGACGTTTCAAGTAAGTTACTAGGAAGTAACTTGAAAGTTAATATAATAAATTGTATTTGGCACAGCTTCGCGCAGCTACACCCCCTCTTTTCATTGACGGTTGTCCAATCAGATCAAGTTGTTACTCTGATCTTATCGGACTGTTTGGCACATTTCGCTGCGCTAGATTTAACATTCATATATTCAGTGAACAGTAATGATAGCCTCTGATTACCAGGGCTCATCAGTCAACTTCTCGTACCAGACATATTACTTAAATATATTTATATTAGTGGTCTGCCATAATTTGCGGTAGCCACATTATAATTTACATATATATTAAATACAGACATTGATAAATATATTTCAGCGCAAGATTGCCAATTTAAATACATATTATATATCATATATGTTATATTTTATTCAAGATAAAGCTGTGGCCAAATACTGCCAAAACCTTATTATCTATTTGTTATGTTTTGGGCCTCGAGGATAAAAGGATTTAAAATCTACAATTTTAAAGCCCGTTATCCATTGGGTACAAACTCGAAGATTTTAATTTGGGCAGGTGAAGGTTCACTGTTGGGTATTAAACATTTGTGTTGATTAGTTTGATCGCAACCTCGCTTTGGTCTTTTCGAAATACGTCGGCAAGATTGCAGAAGACGAAAATTGGACGAGAAAATAATCTTCTTAAAAAACCCACCAGCCTCCCAATGTAAATTAAGTTTGTGTTACATGTGTATTTGTTCTAAATGGAAGTAAGAAACCAGATACTGCTTTTAAGTTTATATTTCAGCTTATTTCTGCTAAAGGTACTGAGATGGGAGAGTAGGAGACAACTAGTGAACATAATGTAGATGTAAAAGTGGACATTGGAAGAGCACATTTCGCTGCGCTGGATTTAACATTCATATATTCAGTGAACAGTAATGATAGCCTCTGATTACCAGGGCTCATCAGTCAACTTCTCTTACCAGACATATTACTTAAATATATTTATATTAGTGGTCTGCCATAATTTGCGGTAGCCATATTATAATTTGCATATATATTAAATACAGACATTGATAAATATATTTCAGAGCAAGATTGCCAATTTAAATACATATTATATATCATATATGTTATATTTTATTCAAGATAAAGCTGTGGCCAAATACTGCCAAAACCTTATTATCTATTTGTTATGTTTCGGTCCTCGAGGATAATGACCGAGCGACTACTGTTGTTTCATTAAAAATAATGTAATGTTTGACTGCAAATAGTGCCGCTAATTAACAAAAATTAGGATCTGTTCTTAAAGTGTTATTATTCAATGGGCAAGAAATATAGTTTTGTCAAGACTTCCCATCTATGTGAAAGTGGTAGGTCTGATGTGGTAGATGAGTATCATACTGTTTTTATTTTGCATTAATACAACAGATATACATATATCTATATATAATGTCTGAAAAAAGCAACAGTCACCATTCAATCTATTTAAGCGTGGATCAATTTGTGAAAATAAACTGATACAGTTACTGAATTAAAATTATATAAATGTCTAAGAATATAATTTAAACACGCTAATTAATACATTAAAAAGTTCTATTAGATTTTAAATAGAAATACGCAATATTTCGCTAAACAAATTAGCTTCATCAGGCGTGTGCATCTCTCAAGATGAAATCGGATGCATGACAAAACAATATTTTTGTAGTTTAATCTATACAAGATTTGAGGAAACATATTTATTGATGTTGCATAAAATATGTTTGTAGCTACAACTACATAAAGTTGGAATAAAAGTTTAACACATTTATAGATGTTCGATTAATTGTATGAATTTCTATAAATTAATTTGTATGATTTCAAGATAATTATGGTTTTGATTTGCTTTTAAATCTTTTTTCGTCTCTCTCATTGAGTCCATCAAGTTCAAGAGTTCGTAACTGGTGCATTCAAAATCTCTCTCTCTTTTGTCTTCCTTGTGTATCCCAATTTTGATTTTTCTCAATGATTTGAAATGTGACGGTTTCAAAATCATGTCCTGTTCTTAAAAGGTGTCTCGTAATTGGGCAGTTTCTTTCTTTTGTATAAAATGACCGATGAGTCATATATATATATATATATATATATATATATATATATATATATATATATATATATATATATATATATATATATATATATATATATATATATATAACATGTCAAAGAGAGTTCAACATCACCATAAAATAACAATAAAATGAACAAATATTAGATATTTCGGATAACAGATATCCTTCCTCGGTAATAGCACGATTTAAAATGAATTGTGTCAATCTATTCAAATTAAAACACTATCAAAATCTTGAAATTTATACAAATAAAAACAGTTTAAGCAAACATCAGAGACGCTGGTACAATTTTAAAATGTCCAAACACGGCGTAAAGACTGCAAAGATATGCCAAAATAAAAAAAAAGATATTTGCGATGTGAACTGGCACAACTCTAAATTTCCAAAGGTGGTGACAGTTAAGATGTTACAACAACTGCATGGATAGCAGTCCCCAAATTAAACAACCAAAAATTCCCTAAGCGATCCAAGTTGGTATAATATTTCAAATTTGACAACGGTAGGGCAATTGCAACAGAAACTATATATTTAAGCGTCCCAAACGAATAGCAGTTTAATAATGATAAGCAAAATAAGTTAAAGTTTATCTAATGAGGTAGAATAATTAAGCGTGGCTGCGTACTTGTATATCCATCCCGAATGAATGGAGCCCTGTCATTTGAACATTTTTAAAAATTACTTCAAACTGTAAATCAAGTACAGAAGCCGGAGTTACTGGAAACAAGTTATAGTAGGAAAAAAAGTGATGACAGGAAAATGAGTGACTCATTCTATGTTTTTTTCATTAATGCCCGCTGCGGAAACTTTCCTTATCTTTCTTATCTAAAATTTTTCCCGAGCGACTCTGTCGACCTTCGACCATCCCTCGTTGTGATCTATGATTGTGATTGTAAGGTTTTTGATATCAGCTTGGGGAGGGGGAGGTCGGGCTGGCAAGTGTAGTGACTTCGATGACCATTCATGCATTTGTTGATTAGCTGCTTTGTCTCGCCAACATACTGCATGTCACATCGACTCTGAAGGAGGTATACAACATTCTGGGTTTTGCAAGTTATATATATCGTATTAGCTCACTTGAACACAGATTATTTTAATGTAATTAGTTAGATAAATGGTGCAAAAATATTATATTTGTGTTTCACATTTTATTTCCATTTGTAAAAATTCGATACAATACGTTGATATAATGATATATATTCAATGTTTACATATACTTGTAAAATACATATTTGCTATTAAATGTAACTATTTCAAATACGAACTTTGAGTGTCTAAATAGTGGTGTGAATGGATTTCATTTTAAAAGCAAATATTCATGTTGGCACTGGTATCTTGATAAAACGTTATTTAGCATCTACGCCATTGTTTGTATACTCTTGAACACTTAATTCTTTTATTACACTAACGAACTCATATTGCAATATTGTAACTTTCTTTAAAACGACAAGGATCTTGCATACTGATGTAAGCTCATACACGAGATTGATAAAACTATCCATACGCATAATGAAATGATACAAATAGCTTGACCACAAAAAGGTACATTCTCACTTACCTTCTGAATTGATAATTAACACGTTTAGAAGAATTGCGCTGATATGAAACATATAAAATAACAGCATTAGAAACTTTAGTGTCCATATTGAAAGTGTCCTTACATTTATGTGTACATACTTTTATTTTGTCAAGGTAATAGATTCAACACAAGTAAATGTGAGGACCCATTTCCGCCAAGTTTACATTCAACACTTAACACTCTTAAACCAGAACCTTGAAGTAGATCACAAACATTTTTTTACAATTGACCTTAAATGTTCTCAAATGAAAATTAAAAAAAGTTGAGTTTTAAAGATTTTTGAATGTTAAATAATTTAATGAAAGTGTTTCCTCGTTTTTAAAAGTTATTTTTGTATAACCATTTACATGTGTTGCTGCTAAAATATATTCAATGCACAACCAGTATGTACACATATTTTCTTTAAAGTCCTTACATTTATGTGTACATATTTTTATTTTGTCAAGGTAATAGATTCAACACAAGTAAATGTGAGGATCCATTTCCGCCAAGTTTACATTCAACACTTAACACTTTTAAACCAGAACCTTGAAGTAGATCACAAACATTTTTTTACAATTGACCTTAGATGTTCTCAAATGAAAATTAAAAAAAAAAGTTGTGTTTTAAAGATTTTTGCATGTTAAATAATTTAATGAAAGTGTTTCCTCGTTTTTAAAAATTATTTTTGTATAACCATTTACATGTGTTGCTGCTAAAATATATTCAATGCACAACCAGTATGTACACATATTTTCTTTAAATTAAGGAATTAAACCTGTCCAGTAGTCAATATTCATGGTATTAGCAACCCCCCCCCCCCCCCCCAAATAAATAAACCCAACATCAAACGATTTATCGATCCTTGAAATTATAATTGAATTAGATTATTCTGAAAAAAAATTCTCCTGCAATATTGAAATGTGTGATGTTTCTGTTATTACATGATTTCTTTATATGTTCATGCAATAGTTCTATTCTTTAATCAATATTATCTATACTATTAAATAAACTCATCATAGATACAAGGTGTAATTTAGTATATACGCCAGACGCGCGTTTCGTCTACAAAAGACTCATCAGTGACGCTCGAATCCAAAAAAGTTAAAAAGGCCAAATAAAGTACGAAGGTGAAGAGCATTGAGGACCAAACTTCCTAAAATTTTTGCCAAATACAACTAAGGTAATCTATGCCTGAGATAGAAAAGCCTTAGTTTTTCAAAAAAATCAGAAATTTGTAAACAATAAATTTATAAATATAACCATATCAATGACAATTCATATCAGCACAAACAGTGCTGACTACTGGGCTT
The DNA here is from genome assembly GCA_037788925.1 of Mytilus galloprovincialis. Classification (NCBI taxonomy): domain Eukaryota; kingdom Metazoa; phylum Mollusca; class Bivalvia; order Mytilida; family Mytilidae; genus Mytilus; species Mytilus galloprovincialis. The sequence goes on along the minus strand of CM075341.1, from coordinate 45,404,866 downwards.
GTGATACCCTCGGGGGAAATAAATCTCCACCAGCAGTGGCATCGACCCAGTGGTTGTAAATAAGCTCATCATAGATACCAGGACTAAATTTAGTATATACGCCAGACGTGCGTTTCGTCTACAAAAGACTCATCAGTGACGCTCGAATCCAAAAAAGTTAAAAGGCCAATTAAATGAGAAGACCTTATTTTGTGTGTCGCTTCTCTTCCTTCCATAATCAATGAATACTCATGCCCCTGTGTTCTTTAAGTACCATGCATAGCCGCATTTGTCGTCCTCGATTATGAGTATTCAGTTTTGGTAATTTTGGGAAATTAAACAAATTTAAAGGCGTTCAAATACTGTTTCCGTCATCGGACGGACTTTTAAGTCATGAACAAGACTTCCGTTTAGGACTGTTTACAAAACTACGCATACTTAGCGACAAGACAATTTTTTTCGCGTTTTTATTTAAACTATGATCGTACATATTCTATAAAAGTGTATTTGCTTTTTTACTATCAATTCAAAGTTTACTATCCGCGACTGTCAATGATATTTTATATAGAAAATTTCTTTAATGATTATATCACCTAGGATAGTAAACTTGAAATTGATAGTAAATAACAAATACATTTTATTTATAGTATGTGTATGTTCATATTATACAGAAAAACAGAAATAATATAACGTACTCTGTAAAACAGAGGGGGGGGGGGGCTTAAAAAAGATGTCCTATCACCAAGTATCTATCACTTTTGATACCAGTCATAACATGTTTTACCAGATTTAATCCTACAATAGTTTACGTACTTTAATCCACGCTCTAAATGGGCGCGATTTCGTTGACGTGTTCTAGTTCATTGATATTCCCCAATCATTCTTTGCATCCCATAAATGTCAATTCTTCATTATTTTTTTTGTTTGTTCATTTTGATGTAATAGGTATGTTTAACAGTCGTTTATCTCTATTATGTAATCCACTTCCACACACCCATATATATATTCAAAAGATTCTACTAAAATGTGTCGATGACAGGGACGATACAACATTTTCTCGTTCTGTTTCAGAGTTATCCCCCTTTGCCCATGTCATTGATAATTACAATTTGACGAGTTTTTATCATACACCTTCCCAATTTATGTCTTTATGATTTACAAATAAAACTGTAAGTATGGGAATGAAATAACACTGCACAGACTTTTGGGTCACTTGTTTTAGTATTGTCAAGTAGTGATTTGAAAAAAAAGATAAAAAGTAATAAGACTGAAGCATTGTCATTTGATTGAGGACATCCTTACAATCAATTGTCCATATTTTGAGTTACAGCTGATAAAGTTATCTATACTTTGGATGAAATAAATCTCAAGATTATCCATAAAAGAAAACTAATCTTAAGAGTTGAGTACTTACTCGAGTAATAACTATGGAATTTGAACACTTAGCTTTCTTAACCAGTACCTTATCAAATGCATTCTGTACAATTAACACTTTTATAACCGGCTGGCATATGCATGTACCTGTCTAAGATTGGGAATCTTGTCAGTTATTGTTCAACTAAATCTTCTTCTCATGATATTCAGTCATCAACCAGATTCTTGTGATTACTTACTGCTCCGGAAAGATAGACTAGTGAACATTTCGAATTACTTATTGACACATAGAGACAGACTGCTGAAAATTTAGTGAGACTTGCAGAGACACAAAGACTTGTGGATAGGTCGAAAGTCTTGAAGACATGTCGACAGACTGATGAGTATAAACCAAATCTGGTAAACATGTTAACGGATTTGTGGAATAGTTATTGAAATACTGGACATGTTAACAATCCAATGGGCATGAAGACAGACTAATAAAATTGAGAATGAAAATGGGGAATGTGTCAAAGAGAAAACAACCCGACTAAAGCAGACAACAGCCGCAGGCCACCAATGGGTCTTCAATGCAGCGAAAAAATCCCGCAGCATGAGGCATGCTTCAGCTGGCCCCTAAATAAAATATATACTAGTTCAGTGATAATGGACGTCATACTTAACTCCGAAATATACACAAGAAACTAGAATTAAAAATCATGACATACTTACAAAGGGCAGAGGAACAATGCAAATTAAAATATCAATTTCAGCTGCTTGTACGTGTAACTTTTCAAAACGTCTCACATCAAAACAATGAAGTGTACAATTCACCTGGTATTTTCAGTCGAAAATAAAAATAATGTTGTGTTTTGTTTTAAGGCGTGTGTCCATTAATTGCTACATGTACAATATATGTGCTTTAAAAGGTTACGTGAAAGTTTTCCTCCATTTTAAAAATCTTGTTTGATTAAAACTGTGTCGTACATGTTACTTCTAAACATAATTAGCTTCATATTGAGACGATGTCAACATTACATGTCGTTGTTGTTGAATGCATATGTATGAAAACTAAATAAGTCAATCCACATATTCGTTTCCTGTACTTAGTAAATTTATCTTGATCATTTGTTGTTTGTTGTCGTATGTTTTTATCGATATTATTATTGGTTGTTGTTTTGTTTTTTGTTTTTTTTTTGTTTTTTGGTTTTTTTTTTTGGGGATATTTATTGATGTACTGGGGGTTAAGGTATTATGTTAAAACATCACACCAATCTCCATTATCACATCAGTTGCACTAACATACCGTGGGTTCAAGTTAAATATATATTCTGTTGTTGTCTGTTCTGTGGTCGGGTTGTAGTCTCTTGGACATTCCCCATTTCCATTCTCAATTGTATTTGTTTGCTGTTTAGCATACACCCAACCGTTGGTTTTCACGTTTGATTTTTCTCTCATTTAGAAATGTAGGGTTCTTAAACAATTTAAAGCTTGATCATTTGATATGCAGCATACAATTAGCTTTTTGTTGCGTGTCATAAATAAAGGCAACAGCAGTATACTGCCGTTCGAAATTCATAAATCGATTGAGAGAAAAACACAAATCCAGGTTACAAACTAGAAATGAGGGAAACACATCCCAAATAAGAGGAGAACGACAACATAACAGAAACACAACACTAAAATGTAACACACATATTGACGGAACTACAAAATAACAATGGCCACATTCCTGAGTTGGTACAGGACATTTTAAGTAAACAATGGTCGGCTGAACTGGTTTTGTGGCTAACCAAACCTCCCGCTTTAAAGACAATGTTGAATTTAACATTAAAATGACAACACTACACGACAGGACCACAATACAAAATAAATGGGAGAACATATAGGACCGCGTAAAACACGAATAATAGCTATAAAAAGTACCATGTTTATAATTTGATACACCAGACGTGCGTTTCGTCCAAAAAGGACTAACCAGTGACTCTCAGATAAAAAAAAGTTTAAAAGCCAGAACAAGTACAAAGATGCAGAGCATTGAGGAACAAAGGTGTCCCTAATAGGGCTAAGGTTTCCTTCCTGGGATAAGATCATCCTTATCATTAAAAATAATTCATACTTTTGCAAACAGTAAATTTATAAAAAAAAAAAATACTGTATAATAGATAAACATGATAACACCGAAGTGATCAATTGTTATTAATCGATTAAGTAAACACAAATCCGGTTCACAAAACAAAACCGAAGGAAACGCATCAACCATAAGAGGAAATAAGCGGAACAAGAGAAGCACATAAAGTCCACAGTTATTAACAGGTGTTCTTTGGTCTCTAATAGATAGTGTTATCATTGGGAATCATACCCCATCTCCTTATTAATATTTGTGTTTTATGTTCTATTCCTTTTTGTCACAAGTGAGCATCATATGTGACTACAGAGGTATATTTTTGGAGAAAGATCACAGGTTGAAACAGGATATAAAGGAATTCAAAATGGGCTTGTGGAATGTGTTCACAATTTTGTTTAACTAAGAAATATAGGGGAAAACTGGCAGTCTTCAACATTTGATGTGCCCTTATGCAAGTTGTATATGTCAAGTATGAAATTATTCCGATATTGTGATAATACTAGATTAGAGGACTGCACTGTATTGGAAGAGGTAGAAGAGTTTGAAAAAGTTGTAAATAAAATCAGCAAAAACATCAAGATAAAATGATAAAATAACCCAGCTTCAAAACAAAATATGTTTATACTGACTTACCATTTGAACTGATAACCAACACATATAGCAAAACTGTGTTAACATAAAAGATGTACGAAATAGCAGGAGCAATGTGTTTTCCCATTTCTAATATGTCCCTACAATCATGTGTATATGTTTTCAGTTTCGTTGAAACACGGAAAAAGATCAAACACATGTAAATTGAAATAGTCATGTCCGCTGCTTTTATATGTAACCCTTCATAAACTACTTAAATCAATATGATGAAGTAGATCGAGAAATTGTAGTGTAAAATTGACCTGGTTTACACATTTTGAAATTGAAAAAAATAGTTCATTGATAATGGACGTCATACTTAACTCCGAAATATACACAAGAAACTAGAATTAAAAATCATAGAATACTAACAAAGGGCAGAGGAAAAATGCAAATTGAAATATCATTTTCAGCTCCTTGTACGAGTAACTTTTCAAAACGTCTCACATCAAAACGATGAAGTGGATTTAAAAGAGTGACTGTACAATTCACCTGGTATTTTCAGTCGAAAATAAACATAATGTTGTGTTTTGTTTTAAGGCGTGTATCCATTAATTGCTATGTGCTTTAAAAGGTTACGTGAAAGTTTTCCTCCATTTTAAAAATCTTGTTTGATTAAAAACGTGTGTCGTATATGTTACTTCTAAACATACTTAGCTTCATATTGAGACGATGTCAACATTACATGTCGTTGTTGTTGAATGCATATGTCTGAAAACTAAATAAGTCAATCCACATTCTTGTCCTGTACTTAGTAAATTTATCTTGATCATTTGTTGTTTGTTGTCGTTTTTTTATTATTATTATTGTTGTTTAGCATACACCCAACCGTTGGTTTTCACGTTTAATTTTTCTCTCATTTAGAAATGTAGGGCTCTTAAACAATTTATAGCTTAATCATTTGATATGCAGCATACAATTAGCTTTTTGTTGCGTGTCATAAATTAAGGCAACAGCAGTATACTGCCGATCGAAATTCATACATCGATTGAGAGAAAAAACACAAATCCAGGTTACAAACTAGAACTGAAGGAAACACATCAAAAATAAGAGGAGAACTACGACATAACAGAAACACAACACTAAAATGTAACACACATAGACGGAACTACAAAATAACAATGGCCACATTCCTGACTTAGTACAGGACATTTAAAGTAAACAATGGTGGGTTGAACTGGTTTTTTGGCTAACCAAACCTCCCGCTTAAATGGTAATGTTGAATTTAACATAAAAATTACAACACTACACGACTGGACCACAATACAAATAAATGGGAGAACATATAGGACCGCGTAAAACACGAATAATAGCTATACAAAGGTACCATGTTTATAATTTGATACACCAGACGTGCGTATCGTCCACACAGGACTTACCAGTGACGCTCAGATAAAAAAAAGTTTAATAGCCAAAACAAGTACACAGATGCAGAGCATTTACGCAGAAAAAGATATAGTTCCGTGCATTTAAATGGTCAGTGGTCAATGAGATAAAAAGAATAACTACGCAAAGAAAGTATGTATAAAAATAATCAACTCGCAACCGAACATCATTAACAATTTTGCGAAGTACTGTATTTTTCGGTTACTAATTGATTATTTGTTTTCTTAGTATATTATAATTCTTGGATTGATTATTCTACATTTAACAATGATAAGTTGACCTTGTTATGCATGTACGATACAAAAACATGGTACGACACTTCCGTGTTCATACAGAATAAGAAAAAAATACTTTTAATTCAGCAGTTGTAAAAAATTAACACTGTATTTCATTGGAGAGTTCTAAGTATATATCTTTAAAGTTTCAAATACATTTTCTTTTTTTATTTGGTTTTCATATAAGATATGTTGGAAACGTGAAGTGACATGGTTACTGAAGCTTGTAAACAAAAAATACGAAAATCGACTGTTTTAAATCCGTTGATGGTTATTATCTTATATGCCAATAATATTTTGAATTTGCACTTATATAGTACTAGACCGGATAAAACTGTATTCATGCTAAATATTTCTTGTCTGAAACACAGATAAATTCTGTAATTTTGTTCGTATGTCTTATGCTAAATGCCACTTTTTATTGGTTAATAAGACTAATGTAGATGATAACAATGGCAATGCATTTCTCATGGAAGCAATCTGACTTTTCACTTTTAAGCTATGGTCATTTAAATTTGACGTTCTATTTTATAACTACCAAAGTGAAATAGTACATGTACAGCAATATACTGCTAAACATTAGATTAGTAAAAATATGTGCATGAACATATTGTTATCCTACCCTCAATACATTCCTACGAAAAGTATTGATTGAAAGCGACAGTTTGGAGACCGTGTATATTTAAGAAGGTGTTAGAAGGCGTGACTTATTTTGATATATGGTTAGTAGTGGTGTTATGTCCTTTTAAAAAAACACGGCGCTGATGGAGCAATCTGAAACGTTTCAACAGTTGAGGACATTGGCGATTGGCGATTGAAATCAATACAAAAAAAACATTAATAACTAACAAGATGTTATTGTTGGCATGTTTTTGTTTTGCATTGACCAAAGAAAGTGAAGATTTTGTCACTTTTTTAGGCAACTTGTTACGATAGTCTGTACGATAAAATCGTTAGACGTTGATCTAGTGAACTGATGCGATAAATATGGGGTAATTAAATTCCATAAGGGGCTCGATCTCAACCCATATGGAATTTACTGACCCCATGTATATCGTGTTAGGTCACTATTTTACTAATATTACAAGTGCGATGTATGTATACAGAGTAATTTGTTAAAACTAAATACACTCTACTTACCTTTTAACACAATTTCAAGTGCCATGTAAAATTGCGGAAATAAGTTATCAGACATTTAAGATCTTCATGTGTCAACATAATTTCCGGACGGTGGTCTTAAATGCATTCATTGATTATATATTATGTTAGTTATGATAGTTGGTAGAATGAGTTGTTACCGAAACTTTTTCTATTTTGCTGCTTCATTATTCGCATGGACTTTACAATTAGAAGTGAAATTGTTTCAACTACTTTTCGTTCTCTCATTTGTGTTATGAGATGTAAAATTGAGAATGAAAATGGGGAATGTGTCAAAGAGACAGCAAGCCGACCACAGAAAAAACAACAGTAGAAGGTCACCAACAGGTCTTCAATGAAGCGAGAAATTTTTAAACATGACCTGCCACGAACTATGAATTTAAATAAAAATATTGATCATAGAAATGTATATTGTATGTTTTAGAAATTTATTGGGCACGGTTTGTATCGTGGTAATAAGATATACATGAATATATACATTAGACGTTTGTACTATTTCTTTATATGATCAAACCGACTGTAGATGTCTAGTTATCTCATTACATAGTAAGCAAATTGGCATTAAACTGGATGATCTCAATAGCATTGGAACGATGGCGAGAATCGCCGAACATGGTCACTTTTTAGAACATTTATGTAAAGTAGTATATTAATTATAGACATTTTATTTTCATTTACCACCTCTACGGAATAATGTATGGTCTTATATGGCACGTTTCAATATTCAAAAATGTATTGATTGAAAATCAAAAATCTTTGTTTAAAGCTTACATATAGATACGCATTATTTTTCTATAAACATCCAAAAGATAAAATTTATGTGCAATATTGTATAATAGATGTGGTAAAACATATATATATATTTATATATATATATATATATATATATATATATATATATATATATATATATATATATATATATATATATATATATATATATATTCAGTAATAATGGTTCTGGGTAATATTGTTTTGACGTATTTCATTGACTGTTGCAATTTAGAGAACACGTCGTAAATTGCATTGGAGATAACTCGGAGTCAAACCGGACTGACTTAAAATCTGGGGTGGTGTTCTCAAAAGTATCTTAAGAATCGTCCTAAGTCACATCATGAAAATAATTCTAGGATCATCTTAGGACACTCGTAATAACATTTACGGTGCTAAATTTCCTGCACCAGATGCGTAAGTTTTGTCTCGACGCATCTTGAGTTAGGATGTCCCAAACACATCCTAGATGCAAAAGTTTAAATCGTTTAAGTAACTTTTTTTAAAAACATTTAAAAATGACAAAAACAAATAAATAAGATTGTTTACGAATTTTTTAACTATAGGTATAAAATTGTATGCATGATTTCAAATGTAATCATACAGTTTTATAAAAAAAAAAAAAAGGAATTGTAAATGTAAACGGGAAAACAGGTTGTTATGAAATGAGAATTAAATTTGTAGTTCAAAGTTTAAGGTCATGCACATTTTTTTGTATAGGTTAATAACCGATCGTGCGTGTAATTTCATGTTTCTCTACACGTAAACAAATGAGCAAAAATGGAAACTCAACTTTTTACTTGTTTGGCTTTATAAATATTTTGATATGAGCGTCACTGGTGAGTCTTATGTAGACGAAACGCGCGTCTGGCGTACTAAATTATAATCCTGGTACCTTTGATAAATATTATTAAGTAAGGATGAAGATATGACGATCTTAAAACACCTAATTAGGTGTAGGTGTCCTGACGTTTAGACGATAAATGCGAAAACTTCAAGAACACGACCTAGGACAAAGACTTGCGTTAAGTTGGTCGTAGGACACGTCATAATCCTAATATAGCTTCGAAAAAACCACACCTGCATTCGGGTTACCCTGCTTGATCCGGTCGACGACCAATGCACGGTGCCGGTGCAAGTTTACATATAGAGTAAAGAAAGGGGGAAATACGCATTTAAGTAGTCAAAGGTTGGTAACTCAACTTTAAAATCTTTTGTGTTATCCAGTCTTTTTTTCATCAATTGCTTCTGTGACAGTATTTGGAAAATTGTGTTTTAAAAACTTTGATTGTTTCTGTTTTAAATTTCTATTGCTTTTTTTTTCATTCGTGACCATACATAACTTGACATGATTATTGTTTAGACATCGAGCTATTGTTGAACACTATGTGGTGCCCTCTAAATATGTTTTTTGTCGTTTTATTTCCCTCTTAATGGAGTCTTACATATATCTCGAACAGTTTTAGTTCATATGTACACTAGTGTCACATACTCGGTGTAGTGACTTCTGGGTATCGTACCAGAGTTTACCCCTGGATATTGGAAGATGCACCGTTTCTTAGCTTTCTATCTTTAAACTTGTATTTTGGCCTCTATCACACACTTACAATGTGTGGGACGTGTTGCTGTCTCTGAATAGACCTTGTGTGTCGTCCAGTAACAACCAGTGCTAACCTGTGCACTATTACTATGCTTTATACTTCCTATGCGCTGCTATTCCTGTGCACCACTATCCTGTGCACAATCTGGCTTATTCAGCCTGTGCACTGCCTAACCAGTGCACGTATTTCCGCACAGTCGCCTATGCACCTATTACCCGGTGCGTAAATACAACTTTAATACTCCTGCAATCTTATTCAGGTACGCAGATAGATTCTTATTCAGATTCTATTAATTCTTTTATAAAGTGTAAATAATTACCTTTTCCCTTCTTTAAGGCGTCTGGATTATCCATCAAGCGACCCTTGTTCTGACAGCACATCAGCTTATATACTAAGGTTTTGGACCATACCATTTAATTTGGACGATACCATATGTCTTATTCATATGAGTGTTTATAATTACCTAACCCTTAATGCTAAAACGTTTGAATGACGGCCCTTATGTTTACGACTACCGATCGGAATATTTCCGGGTATGCTAACCACGACCGGTCCGTTACTGATTCTAAATATTATAAATATCCATAGCGATGTAAACAAAACAAAATCGAAAGTAGACAACTGTTCAACTTTCAAACATAACGAGTTCGTATAACAATGTTTCAGCTTGATAAAAGAAATAAGATGAACCCTAGTAAAATAAAACCGATGAACCATGTTCATCACATTACCCACGCCTCCAGGAAATGCGTCCCCGCATTTATCGAAATCAATTGAGCACATCTACATCAAGTGGACATTTTTCAGTCCCAAACTCTATCCGGGTATTGCCTCGAGCCATGCCATTTAAAAACCACAATTATAACCGTTACTTCTTCAGTAGCTAACCACTAGAACAACTCGTAGATGTATGATCTACCCGACATGACAAGATTCCCACTAAACTGTATACTATTGTCTTTACACTGGAGGAAACGTTAAACATGGACATCAACTTAAACACGTCAACTTAATCATAAGTACCCTTACATCGTTTTACATCTTTATTTGAAACATGTATGCTGACATATTTTAGAGCCACCAATTTTTAACCTTTAAAACCAACAAGCCAAATGTTACATTTGAAAACCACTGAAAATATCAAAACCAAAACCGGTATGAAATAATTTGCCTAACAACCGGCCACTTATGGACCACTCAAAGAGCTTGTTGAGAGGGATCTTTAACGTGCACAAAGCGGGGTACTCAATGAACACGGGACCTCGGATTTAACGTCCCCATCCGACGGACATACATATTAAAATATACAATAAAATAACATTTAGATAGTGATTCCTTCACTTCTCCATTACTATTTTTTTTTATATTTATATACATGATAGGTTATATATACAACAATGAGATCCAAATTATCGAACAAAATCATGAAGCCATGCCGGCTGTTTGGTAACCCTGCGTGGACGCCCTGCGTAGCCTGACTCATCCCTTGAATTACTTTGATCAACAATGTTGTCAGCACTATCAAGCTCCTCATTGAAAATTTCGGGCAACACACTTTCCGGCTCAAAAGTATCATCATTATTTTCGTTCCTCTCCGTAGTTGGCCCTTGCACAACCTCAATCTATCTACATGTATGACCTGTGGTCGGCCACGCCTACCACAGTTAATGAGATAGTTAACATCCGAGTATTCTTTAAGAACTCGAAAAGGACCACGCCAGTAAGATGTGAATTTTGGAGAATGACCAGCTTTTCGAATGGGAAAGAATACATATACTTGGTCGTCTTTCCTAAATTTGCACTAGTTTAACTGTTTGTCATAATACCTTTTCTGACGCACCATTTCCTGTCCTACGTGTTTTCTAACAAAGTGGTGAGCTTCTTCCATTCGTTCTTGAAGTTCCCATGCCCATCTGTTTTGTGGAATTTTCTTTAAATAATCAGGTACATCGTACATGAGGTCCACAGGTGTAGCAACTTCGCGACCTAACATCATGCGATTAGGCGTACATCCTGTGGTCTCATGTTGAGCTGATCTATATGCCATCATAACGTAGGGCAATAAACAATCCCAATTCGAATGGTGTTTGTCAACATAAGCCGTCAACATTTTGGCCAATGTTCCATTAAATCTCTCTACCATTCCGTCACACTGCGGATGGTAGGGTGTGGTTCTAGTCTTGTCTATCTGTAATAAGTGACACATTTCCTGAAATAATTCGCTCTCAAACTGCGAGCCTTGGTCAGAGTGAACTACAGTAGGCACGCCGAAACGCGTAATAACCTCTGCTACTAATATATTGGCTACAGTTGATGCAAGCATGTTAGGCATTGGAAAGCTTTCCGTCCATTTGCTGTAATAATCGCTAATGACTAGGATATACTTGTGCCCTCTCTCGGTTTCGGGTAGTTCTCCCAATATATCCATAGCAATTCTTTCCATTGGGTAACCCGATTTTTGCAACTGCATAGGAGCCCTTTGCCGTTTTCTTGATGCCAAGGTGGCCTGACGTCTTGTTACCATGGCACTGCTGAAGTATCCGACGTCTTTCTGTAAGGGGCACTATCACTCTGCTTTTGTTGTTGTCTCTGTGCACTTTGCAAAGTACTCCATCCTGAATCTTCAGGTCATCAAACTGCGACCATAAGCTTTTAATAATGTACTCTCCTAGATTTTTCAAGTTAGGCTTGTGCCCATCTTGTACCCATTGTCTTACAATTTGCAAATTTTTGTCATTGTCTTGAAGATGTTTGAGGGATATTTCTGTGTCGTCCTCCTTGTCTCTTTCACATTCATCGGGCTTTGATGACACTGTCTGTACAAGTTGTTGTGCCTTCCAATCAGAGCTATATCCACACTGTCTACAAGGTATCCTACTTAACGCGTCTGCATTCTGGTGCTGACTTCCTGGCCTGTGTTTAATTTTCATGTCATATGTACTCAACACTTCAAGCCATCTTGCTAATTGTCCTTCTGCGTTTTTGAAGTTTAACAACCATTGCAATGAGCTGTGGTCCGTTCGAACGATGAATGCTCGGCCATACAGAAAATGACGAAAACTTTTGACGAAGTGTACTACTGATAAGAGTTCCTTTCTAGTGACACAATATTTCCGTTCTGTTTTTGATAATGTTCTGCTTCTAAAAGCAATGACTCTCTCTTTACCATCAATTTCCTGTGATAGCACAGCTCCGATAGCGTTATTACTTGCGTCAGTGTCTAGGATGAATGGTCTAGATAAGTCTGGATGTGCAAGAATGGGTGCTTTAGTTAGTTTTCCTTTCAAAGCTTGAAAAGCTTCCTGACATTCTTCTGTCCATAAGTACTTTCGTCCTTTTTCTGTTAGTTGATGGAGACATTTGGCGATTTTTGCAAAATGTTCTATGTACCTCCGGTAATATCCACAGATACCCAAGAATGAACGTAATTCGATCGCATCAACTGGAATGGGCCAATCCTTTATGCTCTTTATCTTTTCTGGATCCGTGGCTACACCTTTCTCAGTGACGACATGTCCAAGAAAGTTAACTTTCTTTGAAAATAGTGTGCACTTCTTGGGTTTGAGCTTAAGGCCAGCTCCCTTTAGTCGATCAAAAACCGATCGCAGATTTTCGAGCATTTCCTCAAACGATTTTCCAACCACAATTATATCGTCCAGATAAACTAGACATATACTCCACTGCAGTCCCGCCAATACTCTCTCCATTAATCTTTCAAAGGTTGCTGGTGCACAGGCAAGGCCGAATGGCATCTGTCGAAATTGAAACAGTCCCCTTCGGCTGGCAAATGCAGTTTTCGGGCGATCTTTCTCTGCCATTTCCACCTGCCAGTATCCCGAACAAAGGTCTAAAGTAGAGAACCATTTATTTCCGGACAATTGCTCCAATGAGTCGTCGATGCGGGGTAATGGATATGCGTCTTTTACTGTTAAATCGTTGACCTTGCGATAATCAACGCAAAAGCGTGTATTACAATCCTTTTTCTTTACCAGTACTATCCCAGACGACCATGGACCGTCGGCTGGCTCAATTACTCCGCGTTCAAGCATGTCATCGATATGTCTATCGACTTCCTCTCGCATATGAATGGGGGTGCGGCGAGGCGGTTGTTTTACTGGTGCATTATTTCCTGTATTTATGGTGTGGCGCACCAAATTAGTTCTACCTAAGTCCCTGTCGGATGCTGCAAAAAGATCTTTGTATTCATTGAGAAGATTTTCAACTCCACGGTTTTGCTCCTGGCTAAGATTTTCGCTGCAATTACTCAGTAATTTTTGCAATTCAATTCTTAGGTTCTGATCCTTATGTATATCAGTAAGATTTTTGTCGTCGCTTATCACGTCCTGGATAGGGCTTATATTTCCTACAATTGTCCCAGCTCTTATTATCTTCACTACATTCGATACATTCATAAAGCGCAGTGGTACGGTTTCTGAGGCTTTAACTAAAGTTCTTGGCATTAAGGCACTGTCCTTTGCTACAAATTTGTCACAGGGTTCAATGATTCCTAAGCCTACTTCATTCTTTGTTGACGGATATTCGTTAATGTGACCCCGGACCAAAGCTTCTGTGCCTGGCTGTATGCATGTATCTTCAACTACAGACACTCTATAGCAACCAAGCTGTCCAGTGAAGTTCAGTGGTATCACCTGGTTATTGCAAACCATATGTTCTTCTTGTAAATTAATCAGACATCTATTTTTCTTGAGAAAATCTAAACCAATTATGCCATCTAAAGCAAGATCCGCTACTACTGCCTCTGCTAAATATACGTTATGATCAATCCAGATGTGAAATTCACCTTTTCCCGTAACGTTTAGTTCAGAGCCGTTTGCTGACATAATAGTTTGAACCACTTGATTGAGGTTTGGCATCTCTTCTTTTCTCAAACTATTGAATAGTTTATTTGATATAAGAGTGACAGTTGCGCCTGTGTCAACGAGAAAACTGGCTTTTATATTTCCTATAGCTACGTCTATATATGCCCCTGCTTCTTTCGTCGAGTTATTTTGAACATTGAGCTTGATTTGTTTTCTCCGCTGTCTTCTTGTTCGAGAATGTACTGGCCTTGCAGAGCCATTCTCGTGGTTCCTGTATTGACCGTGCCCGTTGCCACCTTGCTTTCGTAGCCTACATTCTCGCTTAAAATGTCCATATTTACCGCAATTGTAACATTGCTGATTCCGTTTCCATTCCGGATCGGCAGTGTTTCTTTGTCCGCTGTTTTTAAATTCGTTTAACTCCATTCGAAGTGATTCTAATTGCTTAGTAAACGAATCCATCATTTCTGTAAACTTATCGTCCTTAGATAATTCTTCTGTAATATTATCTGCATGCGTAGCCCGCATCTGAGGTTTTACAAAATCTTGTCTTTTCTCTGCTTTGTAGAACGCCTCAAGTTCGACAGCTAAACAGATTGCTTGGTTTAAGTTTTGCGGTCTGGATTGTTTAATTTTTATCCTCATCTCACTATCGTGCAATGCATCTAAGAAATAATCCTTTGATAATGTTTCTTTTACTTCAGTGGGTGCTAGTGGGTATGCTCTGTTTACTAATCGCCGTATAGTTTGTCCTAGTTCTGGCAAGGTTTCACTCGCGCGCTGGCGTCTCTCCTTTAATTGAACTCTGTATAGTTCGTTCTGATTTGGCGGAGCAAAACGCTCTTCTAATGATTTCACTAAGGTCTCATAATTCATTTTCTTATCAGTTGGTAAATCGCTTAAGACACTCTGTGCGTGCCCGCGAAGGGCAGCGGCAAGGTAAAGCCCCTGTTCATATTCGTCCCAATTATTGATGATAGCACATGCTTCAAAGTGCGATTTAAAATCAACCCACTCGCCAGACCCATCATAATTGGCCAGTTTGATTTCTCTTCTCGTATTCTTTCCAGGCGTGCGTACTTTTTCCTGGTTATTGACAGCCTGTTTTGCATTCCTTTGGCTAGGTCTTAAGGTAGGAGAAATCTCCACTGAACCTCCGCTACTGGTACCGGGCGTTGCGCTAGTTGTTTTGTAATGCCCTTGCTTAGAGCGGGCTCCCTGTTCGTGCTCACTTACGTAAGGTCCAAACAATGTTGGTGCATCATCAGCTCGTTGAAGCTGTGTTTGGACTGTGCGCTCTGTGACATCGCCGAAATCCGTGCGCCTCGTCTGAGCAATACCAGAATCTGTCAGGTTTCTAGGTTGCTCTTTTGGGGTAGAGTGTTGTGGTGTCAAAAACCTAGGATTTTGAGTTTGTCTCAATTTTTCTATCTTGTGCTTTACATCTTCCTCTAACGTACTTATATGCTGTTGTAAATCGTCCATGTTTAATCAAGTATAGGTGCACTTGCCAATATCCCACCGCTGCCACCAAAATTATGTCACGTACTCGGTGTAGTGACTTCTGGGTATCGTACCAGAGTTTACCCCTGGATATTGGAAGATGCACCGTTTCTTAGCTTTCTATCTTTAAACTTGTATTTTGGCCTCTATCACACACTTACAATGTGTGGGACGTGTTGCTGTCTCTGAATAGACCTTGTTTGTCGTCCAGTAACAACCAGTGCTAACCTGTGCACTATTACTATGCTTTATACTTCCTATGCGCTGCTATTCCTGTGCACCACTATCCTGTGCACAATCTGGCTTATTCAGCCTGTGCACTGCCTAACCAGTGCACGTATTTCCGCACAGTCGCCTATGCACCTATTACCCGGTGCGTAAATACAACTTTAATACTCCTGCAACCTTATTCAGGTACGCAGATAGATTCTTATTCAGATTCTATTAATTCTTTTATAAAGTGTAAATAATTACCTTTTCCCTTCTTTAAGGCGTCTGGATTATCCATCAAGCGACCCTTGTTCTGACAGCACATCAGCTTATATACTAAGGTTTTGGACCATACCATTTAATTTGGACGATAGCATATGTCTTATTCATATGAGTGTTTATAATTACCTTCCCTTAATGCTAAAACGTTTGAATGACGGCCCTTATGTTTACGACTACCGATCGGAATATTTCCGGGTATGCTAACCACGACCGGTCCGTTACTGATTCTAAATATTATAAATATCCATAGCGATGTAAACAAAACAAAATCGAAAGTAGACAACTGTTCAACTTTCAAACATAACGAGTTCGTATAACAATGTTTCAGCTTGATAAAAGAAATAAGATGAACCCTAGTAAAATAAAACTGATGAACCATGTTCATCACACTAGTAGCACGATTTCAGTCTGAAACGGTTATTTTGGTCTGATCGTATCTTAATTGACTGGATTTACCGCTAGAGGAAAACGTCAAGATTTGTCAGATCGTTAAGTCTCCATTCGGATCGATAGTCTCATTAGGTAAATTAGTCCCGTTAAGGCATGTCAAGATATTTAAGACTGTATCTTCTAGCGAGCTGTTTAGATCCGTTAAGACCGTGTCAGACCAAAACAGACCATGGATACAAACTGACGTCAAGATGTTGTCAGGCCGTGTCGAGTCGTGTTCAGATTTTAATAATTTGGACACAAAACGAGTGAAACTTAACCATTATTTATCAGGGGTTGCTCCCCTTTCAAGAATAAAATAAAACTGTGAAAGAAGACGATTTTTTTTAACTGAAAGTCTACCACGTCCCCTTAATCATGTTATTTAAATAAAACAAATATTCAATTTGAATTCTAACTTCTTCCTATTTAATTATTTAACACTGTTTTATAATTATATAAATAAAAAAAGTAGCTCAAAGTCATACTGCTGCAGTGTCAAATCGCCGCGAATTGACTAAAAAAAGTCAACAGATTGCCGAAATAATATTTGATTATTGAATATAAGCACCTGAACCTTTATATTTAATGGTTTACAAGTGATTGCAATACGTTTTATATGCAATTACAGACTGCCGTACGTGGTGAAGAATTTGTCATTCATTTTTACACCCTTAATTTAATAATAACGGATGTCGGCCGTGAACACTTGAAAACGTGATCTTAATATGTTAAATTAAATTTAAGATGTAACTATTTTTAAATATTGTAAATGAATGCATTATCATTTATCTTTTTATGTTACCTATATAAATTGCATTTGAGTAAATTTGAGGCAGGGAAAAAAATATATAGATATAACTCTGTCTTTTATCGTTTTCCGTTTATTGTCATGATATTGTCCGTTAACTTTATTTTTGCCAGACTCATGCGTTTGACTTTCCATCTTTATTTTTTAATGTGTCTATAATTCGAGAGCCTTTTGTAAAAAAAACTACATACCAGAAGCCTTCGTTAAAAAATAAAGTTTGAATATTATAGCAGAAAAAGGCTTATAAATTCATCCAAATTTATATTTGAAATAGGATAAATAATCAAGAAAATGTTTATAAATACGTCAGACACTGTACTTAAAGTACATTTAAAGACCAGGTTACATATATATTACATGCATACAGCACAATAAAGCTGGTTTAATTTGAATGACTATCCATTAGGGACATTTTTCGACGATAATGAGGTCCCTCATGGGGGGGGGGGGGGGGTGTCCTAGTAATCACATAATCACCATTTTTTTGCCAATATAATCACATAATCATTAAATATTTGCTTATCTTTAGTAATCAAATAATCATAAACTAAAAATACAGTCCTAGGTAATCAAATAATCATGAAATATTTGGCTTAATAATCAAATAATCATTAAAAAAACGGCCAAGTAATCACATAATCAAAAACCCCATGAGGGCCCTCGATAATTAATCAAATCTGACAAGTTTAATTAAAAACGGAAAATAATTCTTCGCCCGTAAACGATTTAACGTTACCGTACCCTCTTTATTTTTGTTGCATTCATGTCGCATGTGTGTCGGCAGTGTCAGCGCTTCTAATAGCTAACTTATTTTACACAAAATCGTTGACATGGTAGAAGGAAACTATCGTGCAATATAAGCTGAGCTGGAAATTGCAATTGGTGAGTAGAAATGAATATTTTAATACATGTCTATCAGAATAATCATTGATCATGGATCATCACCCAAGAGTTTGAAGGAAAAATGTTCACATTTGTTAAATTTGTGCATACAGGTATGAATCGACGTTCCAATTAATACTCCACACTCTTGGATAGTAGCCTGTTCAAAGGCGAAGTAAAAATTTGGGCTTGTTAAAAAATTGTTCCTGTGATTAGACCCCCCCCCCCCCTTTTTCATGTTTTTTGGAAGATCAATGCATGATTTAAAAAGTTACATATAAACTAGTATGGTTTAAACCCCCTTTTAAAAATGGCTGGATCCACCCCTGTGTATTGCCTAACATGCATTGACATGTGGGGTATTCAGAATGGTATGGTTGTGCGGGATGGCCTATAGGCTATACAACAGTTACAAGACCTAAACCCCTGATCGAGTAATCCTACATATTGTATGTTAATGTATAATTATTGATAACTGTCACGTCCTAAATTTGCATGAAATATTTGTCACTTTTTTTTATTAACCAATAACCAACCAATCTTCACATGTTACGATGTAGTCTCAGACAAGCTTGTCTGGCAAAACAGCCGTTTGGACGTCAGAGTAATCTCGGACTAGTTACGACGATGATATACCTATTTATATAGCCACTGGTGGGTGATGTACAATAATTATAATCTTGTCACATATGTGTTATGAATACCTTCAACATGTTCAAGGCTTGGGTTTGTATATATGCAATAACCTCAAAATTGCCCGGGGCAAAAAAAAGAGTATATTGATATTGTGCCCTGACATGCCTGATTCTAAATGATGAAACGGCATTGCGTCCTTAACAACAATTTTTAACACTTTTCATCTTTTGTGATAAGAAATTTAAGATTTTACCGGGTATGATTCATTATTTTGTTATAAATGATTTGTTATGCTCTAAATTTTGTAGAACTAAAATATATGTTATCACAAGAAAAAGAAATTATGTTGAAATTTTTATTTTTATCTTTTGTATATTATTCACTGTCATGACTGTCATGACTAAATAAAAATTAGATCCCACGCATGCGCGGCATAGTTAAATAAGTGCCGGACACGTTATCATCAGTATGTTGATGGATTATAAAGAAGAAGAAGAAGAATCTTATAAATACTATCTGCTTTGTCACCATGTCACGTTGGTAGTAATATTCAACAAATTCTATTTTAAAATAAAAAAGTATTATAAATTGATCACAACAAGTATAGTGCTATAGCCTCTATTAGACAGTAACCCTTCAATGAAGTATACACCTAAGAAAACATTGATGTAGAAAGAGAGAACATTTTGTTTTAGAAATAGAACCTCAAAAAAGGGTTTTATTCTTCTTCTCATAAGGGACTTATCAATAAAATTGTATAAGTCATAAATTCATTTCTTTACATCATTAAACTTTGTTGTCAAGCAAATTATGATTGCTAGTGTTTCTTGTAGATAAATACAAGTTTATATATAATAAATACTTTATTCTTAATGTATATTTTTTTTGTAGATAAGATATCACATTGGTTTGAGCATGATTCCCAGCCAGATTATGAAGCGGCATATATCATGTATATCAATGTATATATAGGAAATATATAGTGTCACTAAGTTACTCTCATATGGTACCTCATTTGTACCTGTAGCTATAAATTGTGAAATGGTGGATTCATTCATAATTTTGTGTTACTTATTGGTTTGGAAATAACGTTGATAGAGCTAACAGCATTTTGTCATGATGTACAGTTGATGGGATGATCTGATTGGACAAAAAGAGAATTGTGAATTGAACAAATAGCAAACTTACAATTCATAGAAAAAATGCAGGAAATACAATGTACTACATTACTTGGTGACAGAGCATACCTTTGATATATATATATATATTTGAAATAAATAATATTAACAATTTGAAATAAAGAGAATTTAAAGTTTTCTAGGAATATTAGTAGTGCATCATATCTTAATTCCATGATTATCTTGGATAGTTATATCATTAAGAATAGAAAATTGGAATAATGGAAATTTCTAGTTTCAGTGAATATATATCAATCATTGTCAATACTAAAAGTGCAGCATCATGATCATACATCATCTGATTCACCTTGGATAATTATTCATTTGAAATAAGAAATTGGATATAATAAGAGTTTCTATGCTGCCATTGCTATTGTTGGCTACATGTACCACCAGGGAGTGTTAAACCTCCTTTACTTTCCATGAGGGTCTGTCACGGTCCATCACTATTGGTTAGTGTCATATATATGCATGATGATGGAAGTTTTTACCAACCTAGACAAGCTTTACAGCCCTGGCATGGTTGTTGGTTAGAGTCGAATGACAGCTTGCTGTATAGTTATAATAGTCTGAATGTATCTACATGTATTTTAATAATCTTCTAAATTACTGTTCATTCTGAAACTGGCATTTTATAATAGTAGTCAAACATATTAAACAATACATGTACTTCAAAGTATCATTTTATTTTGTCTCGCCTTACACAAAAGTCATGAAAGTTGGTTGGTAACAAGAAATTTGTATTACAGTCTTGGGGTGATGATGTAAGCTATTTTATAGAGCTTTACATTTTAAAAGCTAAAAGAGCTGGATGTTTCTTGTCTTGTATTCAGATGCTAGTAGCTAATTAATATGTTATGATGTTTCAGTTTGCCATTATATGAACATTGCAACTGACCCCATTTTCATGGTTCAATGACTGCATGTAAAATATACTGTTACTTAATCAATGAAATGCTCTCTTATACTGTATATTTTATATATGTAATTGGATACATTTTATTGTATATGAGTATCTTGAAAGATCTACTTGTCTATCAGGTTGGGTTGACCTGACCTTGACCATCATGGATAATTTAAGTGATTAAGGTTATTTCAGTTTGATACAATGTTAACATGGTTAGGTTTGTTTCTCAGTTTATACTTCCTAATAAAATTGACACTGGAAATGGGGAATGTGCCAAAAAAAACAACAACCCAACTTCAGAGCAGACAATAGCCGAAGGTCATCAATGTTTCTCATAAGCTATAAGCTACATTGTACATGTATAGGATCACTACTTTTGGCATAATTATGGAATAAATGTAAGTTGTACATGTTTGACATTTTTGAATGGCTTATTTCATCTGACAATGACACCATTTTCATGGTTTTTATGTTTAGTCTTTTTCTCTGTTTCTATCGTTACTATAAACGTTTAACCATAAATTTGGGGTATGGAAGAACTGTGAAATTCAAAAATTCATGAAATTCATGAAATTATCTGTCATATACATGATATATCTGTCTGGCATGGTTATTTTGACTGGACTTCATTTTAATGGATTATTGATAAATTGTGATACTTATAGACTAGTAAAATCTTCTTTTTACAGAATTTCAATAAAAAGATCATGAATAAGTCCACATTTAAAAGAATGTCTGTTTCCCATCCCAGGGGGCTTATTTTTTACCTGGGTGTGGGGAGGGAAACAAACAATTTTTATTTTGGCCTAAGGAGTTATGGTGAGACGACTATCAACCATTTAAACCATGTAGACCAAGTGATTTACTTGTTAGTCACTATATAAAAGGTCACTGCACACCCTTCAACAATGACCAAAAACTAAAACTTTATAATGAGCACCCTATAAAAGGTTCAGCCTGTAATGAGGCATCTGACACAGTTAATGTAAAATATTCAGACGAGAAACCCAACAGTGATGACAATTTGATTATTATACCATACCCTCCCCCCCCCTCCCTTGAAGTTAAATGTCTAATCCCTTGGTGTACTGATATGAATAGTATTTTACTGGAAATGTTTCGGAAAATAGATATTGATGCTAACGTAAATATTTTATCCAATAAAAAGACAGGAAATAAGTCGGTGAACCAAAAAGTTCAAATCTAATTGAAAATTAAAGTGCCCATGAACTCACTGATCATGCACGAGTGATTCTTTTCATAAAAAGTGTCCGTGTAACAATTAAGAAGAGTCTGTGTATCATCGAAAAAGAGTCTGTGCAACACCCCTTAATGTACTGTTTTTCTATAGCTCTGCAGGGGGGGAGGGGTCAAAGTCGTTCAAAGGTCACTGTACGGCCTTTAACAATGAGCAAAATCCATACAGCATTCTAGTACGGCATACGTTTTACCTCAGCGAACTCTGTCTTGGTGATGTATCAATCATTTGCTTCAGGTCGATCCATTTCGCATCTCGTCATGAATATGCCTGATATATTTGCCACTGGACATTAAGGGAGCAATCAATTTATCAGTTTCATTTAGTGATGCATGCTAATTATATATAGTTCTCAAATGATAATTGTCTAAAACTGTTTCCATTTTTGTGTATTTTATTTTTTAGCGTAAATTTTAGAATTTCTTTCCGAATCTTTCTCTTTGCATTTATTTGTTTGTAAACATTTAATAAAGTAGTCCATGTCAGGGGTTAGATTGTATACAGCCAATCTAGGACAAGGGCAGTAGAACAGAACAGTCTCCATTGTATACATACATATGCATTTATGTTGAAGCGTAAAACAACGACATGTAGTTGAGCTCGTTTTGGTGAATCAATTACTGTCAAATCTTTATATATATATATATCTGGTAAAGTTGTCATAAAAGCAAAAACGGACGAAAAAGTTGGCAACAATTTATAATAAGACTAAACTTATTTTGGCCGTTTCGTTTCTTCTAAAGTGTTAAATTCAACCATGCGACTGGCTTACTTGGAGATTCAGGTGACCTTTTTCGTTTTTTAGAAATTTCAATCAAAGTTCGTATATATCCCTTCAACGATTTATTCAATTTTTTTTAACGTATAGATAGCGCGAAACTCTCACTACACCATGCATAGACTATTTTTTTTTTTCGACCAAATGCGGCTGCTTATTTATACAACCGAACAACCAAACGTCCGCACCCAATTTTAGCAAAGATATACTGTCGAACGGGAGATGTGAATATTTCTATACCCAATCAATCATTTGGTTTTGAAAACAATTTTAAAGGTATACATTAATACGACATCAACCCAACGACACATATCAATCAAAACATTAAGAGTCAACACACAGATTTTTGTTATAGAAAGAAACCTATACAGAATAAAAAGCCTAAACCGCAACAAGACTAAATAATACGGGAGCAGTGATTTTTTTTAGACAAAAATGCATGTGTTCCGTAGAAATATTTCACGTACCATTTTTTTTTATTTCGATCGTTGAAAATTATAGCAGGTGTGATATAAATCAGTAGATTTAGGACAAAACTATAATATGGAAATATAATATGAAAATTAAGCCTGCTTTGTACTAGACCGACACACTGAGATGGATTTTTAACGTGTAAGTTCACAAGCTAACAGTTCGAAAGAAAGAAAAAAACTCTTTGTTAGACCCGTTTGGGATTCGGACTAAAGTCCTCTCGCTGTCGAGGTGAACTTATTCTCACGAGACCAACCAGGAGAGAGGTCGCATAGTCATACCAAAAACTCGAGCAGAATAAACAATACAGTTTAACAGAATTATCACCGTTACTAATGCGATTTTAAAGTCATGATCTTATCTAAATTAGATACCGTTATGTGATGTTGGTATCTACACGTATGAATAGAGATGGCCGACATCAGAGTAGATTGAGAGGACCATCGCTCTCTGCAAATTGAAAACTCTTCCTCAATGATGTTAGTGGTCCCACTGTAGCGAGCTGTTGCAAGGCTAAATTTCTATCCTTATTAAATCTTCTCTCATTATTCAGTGGTATTTCGAGTTTACTTTTAATCTTATTGTCGAACGACTATTTGAAGTGCTTCCTATTATATTTAAAACTTGTGTTCTCGTTATGAACACGAATAAAATATTTGCCACTGGAGGTGACTGAGGCAAACAACAATGAATCACCATCACTAAAATATAAGTATTTGTTCTCACAAAATACTTTGTAATTAATTAGAAGAATGATGACAATTTCTCATCTATTCACGTTTTGATCGAGCCGCTTCAACCTCAAATCTTGCTGCAATTGTTTTACATTTAGGCTACTAGTATTAAATACTATTGTATTCATTGAAGTTTACATGCGTAGTTTTTTTTTTATTCAAAAGAATAAATTAATATTTATAAATAAATTGGACTGAACAAACAACACTAATTATTTCGCATTTGCATGTAACGCATTAAAAAATAAAAGATTGGATTTTTTTTTAGATTAGCACACATGCAACGCATCCCCACTTAGGAGTCCTCCAAAAAGGTAAAATTTACCTGTAAGGGAACATGTATGTCTGGTGTATGTATATCACTCGTTCCATCTACAATATACGGAAATGACACGACCGGGTATTGTAAAGCTTTGAGGGACTTTTAATGTCAAATTCATATCCCTGGGCGAAGAAATTACCAAGTTTGGAAAACACCGTGTGTACACGGTTTATTCCCGATTGTCCCACTTTTTAAAATTTTAGAGTTCTGATTGTCCCACATGAAAAGTTCTGATTGTCCCACATGAAAAGTTCTGATTGTCCCACATTATTTTTTTTTTATGTGAAATGTTCTTAAATAAACAGTAGCCTTGGTGTTTGTTTTGTTAAAATAACAAGAATTGATTATTACCTATTAAAAAAGTATATTTTTTGGATTATATATAAAATATGATTTTTTTTTCATTAAATAATATAACATTAAGCATTAAAAAAAATATATCAAAAATGTTACTTTTATTTATAAAACAAATTTAAGTACCAACATTTATGATTATATTTTTTGTTTAAAATCTAAATAAATAAAATAATGCATATATATTAAAAAAAAGTATAAATCCCGGGAAATGAAACTTGTATAAAATGGCCTTATTTCATGTTAATGTGTATATTACACACGCAACACTTGGGATTCATTGTTATGGAATCAATTCTCGTGTTATTGGTTATGTACAGGCACCTACATCTGTTTGCCGGCGGTTGTTCCTTGCATATATGTAATAAATGTAAACACATGAATAGAAAGTAAGTCAAGAGTATGGACAGTCATAGGAATGCACACAATAAGCGATACAGTATTTTTTTCTTTAATAAAATGATTTATACTATATAGTCAAAATGAACCAGAATGACTCTACATCCGACAAAATATGATAGAATCATTAAAATTTAATATAACAACACAAAAAATGCAAAAAGTCTGAGCGAGATTCGAACCGTGTCTTGAACATAACATAACTTTTTTTGGGATTTGAAATGTCCTTCTTTGGGGATTCCCTGTTTTTCCCACCTCCAAATTCGGCATATTGGACTTTCATCCTTTTTGAGGGTTAAATTAAATATTTATCACACATATCATAGTATGTAAATCGAAATATTGATCAAAAAGCATTTTTATTTTAAATTTTTTTCTGTTGGCACTTTTTTAAATTGACCCTTCTGTGAAAAAAAATCAGGACAAATTGGCCCTACTTCTTTGTTGCAATTGTATGATATTTTAAGTTGTGTATGATTATGCTTTAATTATTGAAGAAATGGGTACTGCTTGATATCTGATATTTTATGCTTTTACATTATATTATATGTTTGATAATATTTCATATTAATATGTGCAAAATAAAATATTTAATAATCATTTTTAAGTTCTCTTTTTTTTCCATATTTTACAAGAAAAATGATTAGTTACCTGCAACTACCTATTGTACACTATAAAAACAGATTAATCACAATAAAAACAATTCCCGATTGTCCCACAATTAAACTTCCCAATTGTCCCACATACATCTTCCCGATTGTCCCACAAAATTTCACTACCTTTTTACCTGTAATTTCAAAAAGTGGGACAATCGGGAAGACACCGTGTACACTGACTTATAAAAGTGTTTGTCTTTCATGCTGTCTAGTCTGAGAATAAAAGTTTGAGCAGTTTTTGAAGGTAAAAAATAAAGGTTTAATATTATTGCAAAAGTCTGCGAATAATTGAAAATAGGACGATCCGGAAAACACAAGTCGCTATATTAAATGCTTGTAAATCTCTGTTACATGTGGTGCGCTTCTATTTAAATACCTTTCTGTTAATTAAGAAAGTGTAAAAACAGTTATTGAAATCCGGCTGAAAAAAGGGAAAACGAATAGTGACTATCTAACTTATTTTTCAAATATCGAATACACAAATAAATCTCTAACCATCCACGCTTACAATTTGTTTTTACTGACAGGTGTATGCTGGCATTCGATTGGATATCAGTTTTATGTAGGCGTAACAATTCATCCCATTTATCCAATCAGCTGTCTTGTGTGCGATCTCATACGGTTCACATAGTCTAGTTTTTTATAATGATAGCGATAAAAATTATTCGTGCAGAATATACATACACTATAAAACAAAAATATCCTGTCCAAAAATGACTTACGAGACACCATATTAACCAAATAACTATTTAAAAACTAAGACAGCATACATATAAAATATTATCATTCATAACAATTACTATTTAAAAGGGAAATATTATACTATTAGTATCATGGTCCCAGCATTTTAATCTCTTTTCCTCGATCCGTCCCTAAATATAGGAGTAAATTAGACTGTTCATTATTTAAATGTAGGAGTTACATAATACATATCTTAGCTGGGCTTTTTATTCAGATTATATCACACAAAGAACACAGAGATTTTTGCCTATGTCATGTGTTTTAATCATAACAACCATTTATATGAATGAGATTGTTAAACTCAATTGATATGAAAGTGTTAAGCAAAACTTTTTAAAGGGCTCCATATATGCGTACGTAATTCGAATGAACATGGGCTTATGTGTTCATGAAAAGACCGAAATTGCATGACCTCTATATAAACTATAAATAAATGTACCACAGTGGTACTTAGCTACAAATATTAGGGTTATAAAATAATAAGTAAATTAAATATAATAGCCAAAGCTACATTTATGCGATTTTTTATACATGCGTGACCATACAATCAAATCAAATAATTGTCTTTTAAGTCGACAAGATTGATAACAGTACACCAATGAGTTTAGTCTCGTTCATATAAAGCGTTGTTATTTTTTCTAACATATGACATACGAAAAATGTCTGTTTTCTTAACGTGCTAAGTTGTGTATTGCTTTTAAATTTGGACAACATTTTGAAATAAAGACATATTTCTTTCATCATTATATACAACACCTATCGTGCAACGGCTTTATAGCCAGTAAAAGGAATCTAAAAAACCTCTATAGGTTGCAATTCTGTATTATCTACAGTGCAATGTCCAATAGAAACTCCGTTTACGGATAAACTGTACCACTTTTACTATGAAGTTTTGAAAAAAATATATATCCTAGAATAGAAAGTGCATACGCACTACTATTTTTGTCAAAGGCCAAACTATAGGGATGTGCGGCATATTTTCAACTTTTTTTGCCCTGAACTTCCAAGAGTTTAAACTTGCACTACAATTTTATAATAACCCTATTTTTAAATAGTTATTTGGATGGAGAGTTGTCTCATTGGCGCTCACACCACATCTTCCTATATCTATATTGACATTAGGATTTCCACAGATTTCAATAGGACTATTGTGCATATGAATATTTACTGGTAACATTCCAAAGTTAAGTCTCTACGAGGTGAAACATACAGATCATAACTGGGAACCAGTACGGAAACAAAATAAATTATCTTTGAATATTGTATATCTCTCCGAAAGAGGAGTGGTTTTAGAAACCTTAGGTAAGTGTAAAAATATATTTTCAGGAGGAACTGTATCAACATACATATCTACTGATAAATTCACTTGGCTGGAGGGAAAGCAGTATTGTCAAATGGTTTCTCTCGAAGAAACTGAGAATATAGCTTCCTCATTAACCGGCTGGAGCTGGGTAGATGTAACAGGAACTTACTCTACTTGTGTTGAGTATTTAGGTAGAAGAAATTAAACATGCAAACATTCGCATACTTTTTTCAAATGATAGTCTTTGTAGCAAACTTTGTGTTGACTAATTTTTGCGATCTTCTCATTTTCGTGATATAATTATATAAGGCAATATAGAAAGTCCACACATTCGCGACAAAATATCATTTGCAAATATTTGATGGCTTACAGTATAACTTAAAGTTTGATTACAAATTCGACAAATGGTTTAATTAAAATCCAAATATGAAAATTCGCAGAATATACGTTTTTCGAAAAAAACAACTTCATGGGAATAAAAAAGAAGTACACATCTGCAGATATTTTCGAATAAAAACAGTACATAAAATGCAAAGCATGAAATCGTTCCCATGCGAAATTAAAGACATTATCTCTTTAAAACAAAATTAAATACTTTTAAAATTATAGAAAGACCTCTGTCGCTAGTGGTCTAAATAATTCATCTACATTGGCAGCTAGTCTGTAAACTTTTATGTATGTAAGGCCTGTTGCGAAAAGTGTACTAATTCGATCTAAATTGACAAGGATTGTCAAATTTCCTGTCGACATTGGTGGTTCTCTTCTGACATTGGGTCCTGCAGTATATGCCATTCAGCTTGATAACGTATGTATGCAAAATAGCTTAAAATTCATAACGTCCAGGTATTTGAACTGTTATTGTAGTTTTACATTCAATACATGGTAAATGTAAAAAGAAACATAACAAAATATTAACAATTCTTTATACATTAAAGATATAAAAGAAAATAGTTTCAACGTGTGACTATATACGACGTTCAATATTTATCAGTTAAGCAAAAATTTAATAGGACATTTAACTATCTTGTAGGATGTTTTGACGTTAAACCAAACAAAATTGATACCAAGAAAATATTTATCAATTGGATTGCTTAGAGACATGTCATGGTTCTTTCTTCATCGGTTTACAGGTAAAATATATAATCATAAACTGTCTCTTTATTCAGGGAAAGAAATGAGGTTCTTATTCGTCTTTTGATCAATTGAACAGTTTCTGTTTTTCATTATTTATTAATAACTGTTGATCTAGTGGATACTTGAAATGTGAATCAATATTGTTAGTGTTTACTGTAATTTTCAATTAAGTTCATCTTACATCTCATCATCTTCGCCTGCTATTATAAGTGTTTTGCTGGGATCCCCATCATTGTTTTTCTAGATATTGGAATACAGTATAATTGTTCTTATAAAAACAAGTTCAAACATTGTCACATGTATCAGCAGTTTTCTAAAGAGTTCACATTTAAAATGTTCTACAAAATAGAGGTTAAGTTGTTACATGTTATAGAGACATTGTTTTGTACCACTTTGTATTTTTTTCTTTTTTAATTCAAGGTGTTTTAAAAATCAATACGGGCGGACCTCTTTACTTTATTTCGGGTGGATGTGGTTCAAATGTACCTGCGATTCAATCTTTTTATTTGAACGGGTTGCACAATATGCATATCTGTCTTATGAAATAATAATATGAAAGTTTGCGTATGTGAGTGCGGTTGGCAGGTTAATGTGCAGACAAGCGCAGAAGATATCAATTTGGTGAACCCCCTCCCCCCCCCCCCCTATTCATTCCACTGGGTTTGTCTGTGTCTTTCAATTTCGCTTCTTTTTTAATAACGCTCTGTTTTTCGATCTTTTTCTTTGTTTTGTTATGCCATCCTCCCGCTCTAACGTGAACGTTCAAAAAGTTAAAAAAAAATACAAGACCTTCGTCTTCTCTTTAAAGACAAGCTTGAAGGCAAATGCCCCATATTTTATGTTCTTGTAAAAACACATGGAGCTAGATCACAAGCATACAGATGAAACACATTTGAATAAAGAAAACACTTGTGTTGAAAATGCATCCACCATTCCACTTCGCCCCTGTTGGAGAGTGTTTATCTGTAACGTACAGAGGTTCTTTCTTGAGTTATACCGCACTAGATTGTTTGACAGAACTGTTTCCTATATGTTTAAATGGTAAGTAAAACATATCTGAATATTTCAACTATAAATTTCCAAAAAAAAGGTATAATGTACATATGTAGGACTTCCTTCTATAATTAGAATTTTACTAAAAAGGTAAATTTTGTATTCACTGGCTACAGAAAATAGCTAGTAAGATATTGAACAACTCTGCATAGTTATACAATTGAAACTTATTTTTATTTCTTCAATATGATAACCATTATTCAATTGACATGTCATTGACATTGTTACGATTATTTAATAATATTTTTAAAATTTAGTTTTTGTAATATCGGCCTCCTTTTCGTTGACATATCCCTTTCATTCATTACGTAATAAAAGTTGCTAACACTATGCATCCATCTGATTCTTAGGTAATAGTTTGTTTTCTAGATATTTACAAAAACGATTTCTATGCGCAGAAAAGTAGAAATAAAACTTGGATTGAATCATTCACGGAATGTGCCCCAACGATTATAGCGCGGCGTAGTCAAATACTCGACGACTCGCCACTTGACACCAATGGTAATTACTGGTTAGCAAATACGAGGCGATTTATCAAGCAAGTTTCAGCAAGTAGAGGTATGTATACGTTAGTAGGACGTCATACAATTTGCTTTAAGATTGTAAACCAGGGGTAATTTTTTTAAATCATTTTAAAAAGAAATAGTCGAACCTATGTATTAAGAATCATTAACAGAAATGCAAGCGCTCGCAAGTTTTTCGTTAAGGTAAAGTCATAAGTAATGTGTAATCAACGAAATGAAAAGCACAATTCTTAGATTAAATTTCGCTGACCACATGTAATTATGCACATTTTTTGATACGGTATTGTAGTTTGCGATAAATAGCCTCTTTTACTGACTGTTTCATTGTATGTTCTTAAATGCATTTTTCTACTGATCGAGATTTATAAGTAAAATGTATTAAAAAATTTACATATCTTTATTTTATCAGATGTTTAATGTACTAAATGAATGAGTTTTTTCATTTAACGACCGTAGTGTTTATATCGTATCTTTAATATAATTTACTCTGCACTTTTACATAATAGGGGGATTTTTTAAATAAACATATTGTGTTGACAGCGTATATTCAGGGCCGTAAATTGCATAGAGGCATGTAGGCAGTTGCCTCCTATTGCGGGCTGACTAAACAAAATGAAGAAAAGAAACACTGAAAAGAAAAAATTGGTTAAAATCATGCATTATTTTTATAGCACTGGTTGTTAGTTAAACCAACAAGGTGATTAATCATAATGGCATGCAGGTGTGTTCAATATTTGGATCTTAATGGTCGGTACCCAACTCAACTCCTTTGCACACATTAAATTTTCCCACCAAATACTATTGCATCTGCATACATTGACGTGACAATGTTGGCAATATTGAATGCATAGAAGTGCTTAAAAGATGGGATTCGTCCAGTCAGAAAAAATCACCTTAGCATTTGACAAAGCCAGAATAAAACTTTTTGGTGTATACAAACATTATTACGTTTTAATAATTTGAACTTGATAGATAAAGTTATGAGTTATTGATTATGCATTTTTATTTTAAGGTTTGAGAATTGTGTCTTTGAAACGAAGTCAAAATTACTTCGATTTGGACAGCCAAATAAGCCGGATAAACCACAAAAAATGACAAACTTCAGGGGTCTTTTATTTTAAGTCTTTGCAAATTTTTCCCTAAACTGAAGTAAAAATAGCTTGTAAAGAGTCATAAAGCAGGATCATTTGAAAACAAATCTTACTCTACCGGGACACGTAATCTTACTCTGGTTTATAACTATTTTTAATATATTCCAGGCGCATATTTATTGAAATGCAACAAAAAATTAACAAGTCGTGTATTCTTGGGAGGTACATTGCATACAAGGAAAAGGCCCGAAAAAATATCCTTTTCTGCATGGAATGGGTCCAAAAAAAAATTTTCAGGCAATTAACGGCCCTGATATTGTTGAAAACTCAGGTTTACCTTTCTATATGCCGTTGGTTGTTATCTCTGTCCTTGGGTTGCTGTTTCATTGAAGTATGCTCATTTTCTTTGTATACATACATATTATCATCATTTATAAAACCAATTACTAAAAACTTAATTTTGGATGTAACGCTTTCTTCTGATTGGCTGACGTTATTTTTTTATCAGCCCATAGACATAATTTAGTCATGTGACCGTGACGTCATCAACTTTTTTTCATGGTTTTCTACGGTTTAAAATGGAATTTATAATTAAATTATTACATTATAAGAAATGACTGTAATATTTTTTCTGTCTATTCGAAATAATATAAAAAATGTGGTGCACACTGTTAAATAACCCGATACGCGCGTTATTCAGTGTGCACCAAATTTTATATTTTATTTCTTCATAACATGCATAAACAGAAAAAAATAATACAGTCATTCCTTAAGTATAATAATCCGAAACACAGAAATAATTACTCATAACTGCTGTACTTATAATAATGAGCAATAATATTATTTTTCTGTATTCAAAGATCCAGAATTTTGCATGGCAGTACAAGCACAACAAAATGGTAAAATCAAACAATATCCTAGACCTTGTAAAACACGTTTACCTGCTTTATGTTTAGGAACTAAAGCCAAAAGCAATGGTAAGATACATGAAATTAGGGAACAAAAGTTTTAGTTGATTATTTTAACTCAATTTAGATTATAAGTTGTATGCTTTTACTTATTTTACATCTATAAATATTTCTATATGATGATCATACTTTTAACATGTTGTCAACTGCAAATACCATAAAATGTCCAATACAAAAATATTCAATAGAATCTTTTAAAAGATAAAAAAAAACAATTTGACAACATTAAAATTTGCATACGATAGCATATCTTGGAGGACATTTTTTTATTCACTGTGTGACTGTTCCCTTAACGCCCCGGGTAAAATAATCGAACACAAATGCCTAACCCATGGTTAAATGAAGAAAAAAATCTACGTCTGCCATGAATTACAGTATTTTTAAATAAAAAACGAGAACTCCTATTTTACAACAATCTCTTGTAAAAAAAAATTAAATGACAATAGTTGTGTACTTATTTCAACTTTTAAACTATTTGTTTGTAACAGAATTACTGGTAACATTGCTGGTTATCGTATCAGTTTGTACAGTTGTAGTTGCTGCCATTATCATCGTCTTTTATATGAGGTATATGTACACTTATTTTTCTGTATCATTCGTATTACATATGATTTATATATTGATCAAATTAAATATGATAATTATATAACATAAAAAAAAAATTAATAATACCACAAATATTAAATGATGAAAGAAGAAAAAAATTAATAATACCACAAATATGAAATGATAAAAGAAGAAAAAAAACAATAGCACAACACATACCATTGTTGTTAATATGCCAGTTTCATAAGCGCTAAATATATTCATCAAGAAGCAACCATTTAACATCAATCTTTAACACTATAGGTATGCCTTGGGACAAATCTGGATTCAGAGTATATTTTTTTTGACATCTGCTCAATTGAATTGAATTTGTCGGAATATCAAGTGTTTAATCTAATAACTTCATTATTTCATTATTTCAATAGAATACAATATATACTAAATGCTTTTTTTAGTCTTGAAAGTTATTCATGTTGTAATGTAATTCCCTAGTATTATTCCATTCATTTGATAGATTACGAAAACGAAGATCGAATGCAGGTCATCTACCGATAAATTCAAGCAAAGAAGTAATATATGCTACTGTAAACAAGCCAAGAAAGTCACCAACGAATAAGGAACAAAATAGAAAACGTACACCCGGACAGTCTGGTTCTGATGAAACATACGATCACACAGATCACCATCGATTAAGTAAGAATCAGAGTCCGAATGAAAGTTATTATGACACAATGCAAGAAAAAGGAATAGAAGACGAGAGTAACTACGATCTAACGCATGAACCAGATAGATTGATACCTTTTGTTGTTGATGATTCTGCAGAGTACAGTCACATGGAAGTTTGAATTAAAAGAGACGTGGTGATGACTCGATACAGCATTAGTTATTACATTGTGATTATGTTTCTTGTTTTTTAAAGTTCACATAATTAAAGGTTGCATTTTTAAGCAAAAAGTTGTGCAAGGCTATTATTAACGAGTTCTTTTTTTTCGCATTCCTGCTTATCGTTTTCATAAAGATACTCACACATAAGGCAAATTGGCTTTTTTATACATAAATATTTTGAATAAAATCAAAAACTAGAATTGCAGGTGTCATTGTAAGTTAAAACTTAGACACATGGTAAAAGTCAATCAATTCATCATGGTGAAAAGTAAAATCATAAAAATACTGAACTCAAAGGAAAATAAATTCGGAAAGTCCATAATCACATAGCAAAACCAAATGACAAAACACATAAAAACGAATGGACTAGAACTGTCATATTCCTGACTTGTAGAAAATGGTGGATTAAACCTGTTTTTATAGCGCTGAACATCTCACTTTGTTGACAGTCTCATCAAATTCCGTTATATTTACAACGATGTGTGAACTAAACAGACATAATAAATAAAATAGTCAAAATATGGGTACAACAGTCATCATCGTGTAACAATTTTAAAAGGAACAATTAAACAGAACACAAAAAACATCTATCTACAAACACATTCATTGACTCGCGTGTTTCACGTTAGAAAATTTTATATGTCACATGTTTTTGTCGTTCAATATTTATACAAACAATTTTAAAATTTCACATGGGCAATGTTAGCATACAGGGTTAAAAAATCAAAAGTATGTAAGAATTAATTTAAGAAATAGATCGAAACATGTTTACAATGTCAATTCCAGTTATCTTTCTTATAACCGCATTGTAGCAAGTATAGTGTCAGTACATGTTTAAATGAAATTAAGTCCATAGTGGGTGATGACGATGGGTCAACTATTATCATGATATATCAACGCCGTATAATTTAGAGATGGGATGTTCCAGTGACAAACATGGGAATGAGGATTAAACAAATGCAATTATCATATTTGATAAAGCAATAACACAGAGTATAAATACTAATAATTTAATTTTCATTAAACTAGATTAAGAATGCCAATAATTTTGTTGTGAAAATATTGGTACATCACAGCCCATAGGCTTGATTACAATTGAGACAAATAAATTGAAAGACATGTCATATATTCAGCAATACAAGTTAACCATGATAAAAATGAAAATACCAGTGACCAGATGTACGACAAACCACAGACAACAACCAAATTACAGATTATCGCACATAAATATAAACTCGGGCTAGACCATTGTTTGTATGCCCCACCTACGATATATAGTCTAGGGGAATTGTGTTTCTGGTCTATGCGTCCGTTCGTTCGTCTGGCTCAGGTTAACGTGTTTGGTAAAGGTAATTTTCGATGAAGTTGAAGTCCAATTAACTTAAAACTTAGTACACATGTTCCCCATTATACAATTTTGTCATTTTCAATGCCAAATTAAAGATTTGACACCAATGTCACGGTCCACTGAACATAGAAAATGAAAGCAAAAAGTTCAGATAAAAGTTTTTGATTAAAGTTTTTGCGCAAGGTAGTTTTTGATGAAGTTGAAGTCCAATCAACTTGAAACATAGTACGAATGTTCCCTATGATATGATCTTTCCTAATTAAATGCCAAACTAAAGTTGTGACCGCCACTTCACGGTCCATTGAACAGGAAAACAGATAGTGATAATGGGGCATCCCAGTCCTATGGACACATTCTTGTTATAAACTTATTTTACAAAAATACTTTAACTAAGACAAAGAACGCAAATTTAACAGACATCTTCGTCCGTCATAAGAAAACACTTCTTTGGGTTTTTAAAAAAGAAAATGATCCCAGTTTCAACATTCAATGAATTGAAAACAAGTCTTTTTCATTGATAACAGCTTGGTCATTTGCAGACTGTATTGTGTCATAGTTCCTTTGGATTGAATTCCGATTCAGACTAAGACTTTGATACTTGTATTGCATTTGATCAAAGATTCTGCTGGTTGTTATGTTTCTAATCGATTTGGTCCATTCCGTATATAACTCTATTGCCTTAATCTTTTTTATATTTTATAACGTGAAAAGGAAGACGTAGACACTCTATCCGAATGGATTAAGGCAGTGAGGTCGTTAATACAAATCAGAATCAAGAAACTGAATGGGTCCATCAATAGATATAGGAAGATGTGGTGTGAGTGCCAATGAGACAACTCTCCATACAAATAACAATTTAAAAAGAAAACCATTATAGGTTAAAGTACGGCCTTCAACACGGAGCCTTGGCTCACACCGAACAACAAGCTGCCCATGCTACGTCAATCTTTAAAGACCCAAATGTTGCTAAACACTTATCCGACCTCCATGATAAATATGTTGTTGTCCCCGCAGACAAAGCCCCAAATAACATCGTTTTTGTCTGTAAAAGTCACTACATTAATTGCTTGATAAACGAATTAGGTATAGACAATTCACTTGGAAACTCAACATATACCCTCACGACACTTACCAAAGAGGAAATCCTGGATAATCATAGGTCTGTTCTTTGTTCCTTTGGTATTTCAACCAAAGATGAAGAACTAGATCTTCCATCACTGTATTGGATACCTAAACTACATAAGTGTCCTTACAAACAACGGTATATTGCTGGGTCTTCCAAGTGCTCCACGAAACCTCTTTCTAAATTATTAACATCTATTTTATCAGCAATCAAAGACGGGCTTCAAAGTTATTGTGAAACTGCCTATTCTAGAGGTGGCGTGAATCAGATGTGGATACTTAAAAATTCCAATAATCTTTTAAAGTACATACAATCTAACTCTCTTTCATCTTGTAACAGTATTAAAACATTTGACTTTTCTACTCTTTATACAAGTATTCCACATTCCAAACTAAAAGACAAATTGAAAGAGTTTGTATTACTTTGCTTCATAAAAAAGAATGGCCAACGTAGATACAAAAATGTACAAGTATCTTGTCTTAGGGAGGGATAAATCATACTTTGTAAAGAATCACTCTGATTCAAACAAAAAATTCTCTGAAACCGATATTATCAAGATGCTTGATTTCTTGATTGACAACATATTTGTAACGTTCGGAGGACGTGTTTTTCAACAGACTGTCGGCATCCCAATGGGAACAAACTGTGCCCCTCTACTTGCCGACTTGTTTCTTTATTATTATGAGGCTGACTTCATGCAGGAACTTCTTAGGAAGAAAGATAAGAAGTTAGCAATATCCTTTAACTCTACTTTCCGCTATATAGATGACGTTCTTTCACTAAACAATTCAAAATTTGGTGACTATGTGGAACGCATCTATCCCATCGAATTGGAGATAAAGGATACTACAGATACAGTTAAGTCGGCTTCATATCTTGACTTACATCTAGAAATTGACAATGAAGGTCGGTTGAAAACAAAACTTTACGACAAAAGAGATGATTTCAGCTTTCCAATTGTGAACTTTCCATTTCTAAGTAGCAACATTCCAGCAGCACCTGCATACGGGGTATATATCTCCCAATTGATACGATATTCCCGTGCTTGCGTTTCCTATCATGATTTTCTTGATAGAGGGTTACTGCTCACAAGGAAGCTATTAAACCAAGAGTTCCAAATGGTAAAGTTGAAATCATCCCTTCGTAAATTTTACGGACGCCATCACGAGTTGGTTGACCGTTATGGAATAACCGTTTCACAAATGATATCGGATATGTTCCTTACG
This sequence comes from Mytilus galloprovincialis, assembly GCA_037788925.1. NCBI lineage: Eukaryota > Metazoa > Mollusca > Bivalvia > Mytilida > Mytilidae > Mytilus > Mytilus galloprovincialis. The sequence goes on along the minus strand of CM075341.1, from coordinate 45,367,013 downwards.
TCGTAACTACAATCCCCTTCCCTTTCATGAATGTGACCTACCGAATTAGACTATTTACCGAATTTGTAATCACATAAGCAACACGACGGGTGCCACATGTGGAGCAGGATCTGCTTACCCTTCCGGAGCACCTGAGATCGCCCCTGGTTTTTGGTGGGGTTCGTGTTGTTTATTCTTTAGTTTTCTATGTTGTGTCATGTGTACTATTGTTTTCCTGTTTGTCTTTTTCGTTTTTATACGCCCGTCGTCTTTTAGACGGGACGTATTATGGTATACCGTTGTCCGTCCGTCTGTCCGTCCGTCCGTCCGTCCGTCTGTCCGTCCGTCCGTCCGTCGTCCACACTTCGGACAATAACTCAAAAACACTTTCACCAATTTCCATGAAACTTAAGTGAATTGTTTATATCTATTGACGTAAGCTCCCTTTCGTTTTTTTTTAATTTCAGATTTTAAGTTTTGGATTTATGGGGCTTTATTCATAAAAAAGGGGGGAATTTTCAACACTTCGGACAATAACTCAAAAAGGCTTTCACCAATGTCCATGAAACTTAAGTAAATTGTTTATATCTATTGACGTAAGCTCCCTTTCGTTTTTTTTTTAATTTCAGATTTTAAGTTTTGGATTTATGGGGCTTTATTCATAAAAAAAGGGGGATTTTCAACACTTCGGACAATAACTCAAAAAGGCTTTCACCAATGTCCATGAAACTTTGGTGAATTGTTTATATCTATTGATGTAAGCTCCCTTTCAATTTTTATAAATTTCAGATATTAAGTTTTGGATTTATGGGGCTTTATTCATAAAAAAAAGGGGGATTTTCAACATTTCGGACAATAACTCAAAAAGGCTTTCACCACTGTCCATGAAACTTAAGTGAATTGTTTATATCTATTGACGTAAGCTCCCTTTCGTTTTTTTTTTAATTTCAGATTTTAAGTTTTGGATTTATGGGGCTTTATTCATAAAAAAAAGGGGGATTTTCAACTCTTCGGACAATAACTCAAAAAGGCTTTCACCAATGTCCATGAAACTTTGTTGAATTGTTTATATCTATTGATGTAAGCTCCCTTTCAATTTTTATAAATTTCAGATTTTAAGTTTTGGATTTTTGGGGCTTTATTCATAAAAAAAAGGGGATTTTCAACACTTCGGACAATAACTCAAAAAGGCTTTCACCAATGTCCATGAAACTTTGGTGAATTGTTTATATCTATTGATGTAAGCTCCCTTTCAATTTTTATAAATTTCAGATTTTACATTTCCGTGTTATGAATTTTTATGCTTAAAAAATGGGGGATTTTCCAATTTTGGGACAATAACTAACACTTTCACAAAATTTTATGCAACTTTGATAAATTGTTTATATCTATTTTATAAATTTTAGATTTTACATTTTCTTAAGTAATGAATTTTTATACTTAAAAAAGGGGGATTTTATGAAACTTTGGTGAATATATTAATGTAACATCCCTTTTGATTTGTATATATATTTCTAGTTGATCATATAAATTCATTTAAAGCATAAAAGACAAGTTAAAAGAGCAACGGGCGTATCATGCGCTAAAGCGCAGCCCTTTATTAGCCATGGCGTTGTCAGTTTGTTTTAGATTTATGAGTTTGACTGTCCCTTTGGTATCTTTCGTCCCTCTTTTATAAAAGGTTAGAACCATTTTGACTTAGTTGGTCGTGATTATCTTAAGATAAGAGGCATCCATGTCTTTTCCATGCAGTGAGTAATTATTTGCAAAAGAAGATATATAAATGAAAACATGGATATGGACCAAAATCATCATACATTTTTATCGTATACTTTTTCAATAAATTTTCATTTGGAAGTAACAAATGTCAACTTATAAGTGAGAAATGTCAAGGTGAAAGTGAGAACTGTCTTTTAGTCGGAAGTTAAAATATAAACTTGAACGAGAGAAATGCTAAGATGAAAATAATAAAGTTCTAAAACTAGAATTTGAATACTAGTCTGTCGGGCAAACGTCAATAATTGAAAGTCTAGACGATATGAAGGATTAAACTGAGACAACAACAGAAATTTGATAGATTTTATAACTGGTATTGACAGCTGAATTCGTTAACAACAAATGAAACTATAAAAAATATCACATTAGAACTAAGCTTTATTGCACAGTTGCACTTTTCTAAATAATTGTCCTGTCTGAAATGGACGCAACGTAATTCAATTTGAAAACATTTGATAGCCGGAATTGAAATTTTGTTCAATATGTTCTGGCAATATATTGACATTGTCAAATTCATATTGACAAATAGCAGTGTAAAGATAGTCGTGCACTTTCAGCGATTAATTACTTCAGACGAAATCTCATTTTGTAATATATATGCAATAATGGTACTGATAAATCGAAATATTTCTTATTCACAACAAATGAAACCTTCTAGGTAAATCATTATGAACAATAAAAACTTGTTTTTCCTTGGTGTTCTTAAATGTAACTTCTTACAGTATACATAGCAATATAAGATTGGGTGAGTCACAATATGTAGCCTCGTATTTCTAAATATTTTTGTTTTTAAACTTTTCAATATAATTGTGTGTCCATCCTTCGTTTAACTGTTCGTGTACATTTAAGATTATATACTATTAACGTAAATAAAAAGGCTATTAACGACATATGTTTACCAAAACGGAACACAGCGGATATTTAAAAGATGTTCATTCTTATTGTTTTAGAACTTTTGTGCAATATTCGGTATCTCTCGTTGTATTTATGTATTGCCCATAAAATCATTGCTCTCTAACACCCCTTTTTTATTGTTCAATCCGTGTGTATTATTTAAAATAAGGGTATACAAAATGAATATAAAAGAGGGACGAAAGATACCAGAGGGACAGTCAAATTATAGATTGAAAACAAAAATGCTAAATGGCTAAAAATAAAAAGACAAAGAGACAAATAAAAGCACTGAGGACAAAACATGGAAAACTAAAGACTAAGCAACATAAACTCTATCAAAAACTGGGGGTGATCTTATGTCATCCAGAATGTAAGCATATCCTGGTCAACATGTGGCACCCGTGGTGTTGCTTATGTTATTTCAAATCCAGTAAATAGTCTAATTGGTCCCCGCTTTGATTGATAAGAAAAGAACGGCCATTGTAGATACATTTGTACATGCAACAAGCAATCGCCATTTCCAGGGGAACCAATTGTGATCCTCTTCTTATCGACTAGCTCCTTTACAAATAAGGCTGACTTCATACAGGAGCTTCATAATCAGAATAAGTACAAGCTAGACTAGTATTCTTTAATTTCACGTTTCGCTATACATTGTATATATAATGTCCTCTCATTAAATAATTTAAAGCTTAGCGATTACGATGAGCACATCTATCCCATCGAATATCTAAGGAAACTACAGCAGCTAAAGTTAAGTCTGCCTCATATCTTGCATTGATTGACTTTTGATTATCCGAAAACTGGTTGTGTGTAATTCTGCATTCGTCCTGTTTCCAATTAAGAGAAAATATAACCCAATATTACATTGGGAATGATAAAGAATATTATTTTCCTCACGAACTCTATATTCACTAGATGATGTAACATGTCAGCTTAAGAATCGTCTGATTATTTCATGTATACAATGACTGTATAGGGAAACTTCCGAGAGGTTTCTTCTGTTTTTACATATAAAAAAAGTTAAGAGATTACATATGCTATTTGAAAATGTTACACTGACTAAAAACTAGTTAAGTAGAAAATGCACGACATGAGCATAAATTTTGTTTCCAGAAGTGCACTTTATATATATATTAGTTTGTTACCCCGATTTTGTTTTTCGTCCATGGATTTATGAGTTTTGAACAGCGGTATACTACTGTTGCCCTTTATTTACGCTTATAAACAAATTGATAAAACAGTAGTTTCGATACATTACTAAGGCTGTCCTATATTAAGGTTCTTCTTGCATACAATAATAAAAGAAAAATCTAGAATTACGCGACATTATTCGATTATTTTGGAAAGTCTTAAATGATCTTCCGTACGATTACTTATAGTTACTAGGATCATAACTGAATATACAAGCATCAGTTATATTAACAGAATTCTATGCTGTGCATACATTTGTTTCTTTTCTCTTTTTATTTTTAGCCATGGCGTTGTAAGTTTGTAATCTGTGAGTTTGAATGTCCCTCTGGTATCTATAGTCCCTCTTTTAGATAAGTTCACCTTATAGCAGTGCAAACATTTCCATTTATTGCATAATCTATATAGTAGGCGTTGGTGGCATCATGTCACTAGAACAAGCAGTAATAAGACTCATTAAAATAGTATAATGAATGTCAGGGAAATATATTTAGCTTTGCACTAGATTTATTATACAGTATAGAAAATTGATGCAAGGTACATTCAATAGTTGACACTAAATCAAGTTTAATTCCAAATGAGCAATAATTAAATGTCAATGTCCATAAATCATTTCTCTTAAATCTAAATTAAAAATGTAGTTAGTGTTTACGAGACTTATTCGTATTAGCTTATTTCCCTAATGAAACACCATTATCTCTGCCTTACAGATAAAAACAGGGTTATTTTAGTGTACATAAAATGGGAATATTTTGTGTTTCCTTTATGTAAATGTTTTACCGAGCCAGTACTACCACGAATAATCGATTAGTAAATCTTCACCGAGTTGACATTCCTAAATTGTAAACCTATACAATCGAGCATAAAATATAACAAATCTATGCACATTTCGTTTATATATAGACATTGATAATGAATTTTAAAGATGACTACTCCTCCTGTTGTTTTTTTTTAATGGCTCTCAGTAGAAGGAAAAAAAGCTGGCGATTTGCAAAATGTTGGAGTCCACGTATATTTAAGATATCAAGCAACAAAGTATTGCTAAAGATGATTCATGGGTAAATCCTAATGTAAGTATATAAAGTTAATTCCGGGTGTCATACGTTTGCTCTATAGATGCATGATGGGCGGCACCAAATTGTACCATTAGGTAAATCCTTAATTTACTAAAAGTGAGGAAATGACTGAAAATGTATAATCCCGGAAAAAAGAAAAGAAATTAGGCAAGATAAGTTCACTTTCTGAATGATTTGTAACATCAAATTGTAGATTGCCTATACAAAGACATACTGTGTGTCATGATTTGAATTGTTATCACTATCTAATCTAGTCATGCGTAAACTCGAATTTTGTGTGTATATTATGCTAACAAACAAACCACAACGCAGCAATAGCAACGATTATTCAAAATAATTCATTACCACCGCCGATAGCATTTAGATATTGAAAAAAAAAAACAATTATTAACGCTGATCTTTAACCTTTCAGATGACCAGTACATTTAAGATTCGGACATTTATTTGCCTTCCTCAAATAAACTAGAAGCTCTACAGTGACTGTACTTTATTTATCTGGCAATCCTAGATAAAAGAAATACACTGCATGTACCAAGAACACGATATGTATTCCACATTAAGGAGTTACATGCATTTTGCAAAATGAAAATGGACAGTGCACAATGGGAAAGAGAAGAGGCATATATTTTTTTGTACTTCCATTATCTACCGCCTATCACTGGCAACCTATATATGCAATTCAAATTATATAACATACATTGTATATCGTGATTGGAACTGGGGCTGTGGAAATGTTTGAAATATATCTGTTTTCTTAAATTATTCATGAAAGTGGATGTTCATAAATCATGTTTAAGCGATAAAAACACGTGACAGGACAGTTACTAAGTTGTAAGAAGTATTCTTCAGAATAATTATTTACATTTCTAAATGAAAATGAATAGTTAACAGTGGGGAAGACGAGATACATATTTTATTGTATTTCAATCTTATACTGACCATCACTGCCAACCTACTATGCAATTCCGGTTAAGTATTGTTCATTGTATATCTGGATTTGAACCGATGCTATCTAAATGTTTGAATTGTCTCTGTATTCTAATACACGTTTTATTAAAGAAAATATATGTTTATAAATATATATAACTGATAGAGGCACATGACAGAACTGTTACGTCACAAGCACCAATTTGTTTTGATATTCTTTCAAATAGTCATTTGCATTTTATTGATTACTGGAAACAAACTTATATAATCTAGACGATTCATGACATAATCTATAAGACCATGTGTAGTGTTGCTGTGCTATAGTACGTAATGAAGAACGGATGTCATTTTGTGCACGTAGAGAAAATAACATCACTCATAAAAATTCCCATCAGCTGAATCATAGTGTTTTAATGTATTCATGAGTGTCGTAGACAAGACTGCACTTTTAACACAAGGCACTATATCATCATAATGTGTAGTATAATGAACCAGCACAGGAACGTAGTTAAACTGACCCATATCAAATTACCATGTCAAACAAACACTTTCTTTGACAAATTGATCAATTATGCTGTAAGAAGCTAATGGATTTATTGCTAGAAAAGTCACACCGTATACAGCGAAGCAGTCGGTCGTATTTAACAATTTAATTTAGATCAAGAACAATTCAAATTTAATTGCAGTCAGGGATAATGATTTTTCTATTAAGAAGTATTCCGCGATAAGCATTTAAAAACAAGTCTATCTTTATATACTTTGAACAAGGGAGCGTCTGGTTAGATCAATTTTGTACTTGACTGTTTTAATTTCAACCCAACGTGTTTGAAATAGAATGAGTTTCATTTGATTAGTCTTGCCTTTAGTCTAGATCTGAATGTTATTTAAAAGTACGATGTTCCATTTTGAGAAAGTTTTAACGTTAACTGAAAAGGTCGTGTTTCTACTTAATTATAAAAAATGTTCAAAAAGACCTTATATGTTCATCGGTACGTTAGTAGGGTTCGGGTCTGGTAATACGGTTAGTTGTCTGATAAGTAGTATAAGTTAAGCTATAGCAATGAGACATAGAATAATCGCAAAGTTCCGCGTAATGAAAACGTTCAGTGATTGCGAACATTTTGTTTTTATGTTCTGCGATATATTGAGTCTAGTACGTATCCTTTCATACATTTAATAACACTTGCTATTACGAAATACATTCTCAGAACATTCTTCTTCTCTGATGTATTTATATGTATTCATAGTGAGTGGTGACTTTTTGGTTACATGTACATGTATTCCGATACACGTGTGAATACAATTTGGTATAGCGATTACCAAAATAATAAAGTAACTTTCTGTCACAGCGATAGTAACACATCAGATTTTCATAGAGATATTTGAACATGTACCGGTGTGTCTTTTAAACATGATTTATAACTACTGTAAGTAATAATTTCACACAATAAGGTTCCATTTTCAAATTTATGTAGAATAGCTTACAAAGGTATATCATTTTGATCAATAAATTCATGATGGTGACTGTAAACTAGTTTCCTTTTCAGTGATATATTTCCTTTAAACAATGTTTGGGTAAAGACTACGTTCCTGTGAATGAATGGATGCAGGAACGTTTAGCTTTTAAATATTGATCCTAGTAAGGCTAATGCAACATGTCCTTTATAGAATCTCGTGTTTGGAAACTAAAGCATGAACAGTTTTCTAGAAGGAGCCTGCAATAAAGATCTCATTTTTGGATAAGGAGTAGGGTTGTACCCTCATTTTGGATTTTCTCTGATAGCGGGGACATGAATCTTTAAAAGCAGGGTTTTATTACTAAAAGGGTTGTCTATATTTGGTAAAGCAGACGTGCTATCTTTAAACTTTAACTTTAAATCAGCAACAATATAAAATGTACTCATGTACAATGCACTAGGTCCTTTAGTTCAATTAAATAGCCACTGGACGTTAAGCAACCAACAATCAATCAATCAATTAAATAGGATTAAGCATTTACAAATTTTTAAATGGATACAGTGCATTTAAGACGAGAGGACATTTTAGCATAAAATTTCGAACTAATAGGGGACATTTTAGCGCCGACATTAGAATCCATTTTAGCGCCGGGTTAATATGTTTACCTGTATATTCGATAGCCCATTTTAGTGAAACCCTAACCTGGTAGAATAATACCCACTAAGCTTTGTGCAGAAGTTCTGTGTAATTCAAAGCAAACAAATAATGGTTGAGTCGTTCCATGTCCATTATAATGTGCAAATACTAGTTGTCACCCAGCTATTTGCGTTTTTCTTGACACTATTATCAAATTGCAAACACCAACATATGTAAAAATTACAAGTACAAAGGAATGTGCACCACAAACTAGACATAATAAAAAGAAAGAACAGCTCCTTGTGCAATTTTACAGTATTGTACAGAGGGTATATCTAGAACTCATTACGTACGTTCTTTATGATATACATTCCAGGCTAGATCGGGCTTTTTTAACATTTGATTTAATCTTTTACACATTTATTACTGTTTTTTAATGGACAACATATATTTTAAACTGTGTTGTATTGGGTCTATTATTATTTTTATCTATTATATATTATAATGGGTTAAAAATATTTCGCTAAAATGGGCATTAACGATATGAATTTGTATCAAAATAGGTTAAAAATCAGGCGCTAAAATGGGTTTTACTTTGGCGCTAAAACGTCAAATTTTTACGCTGAAATGTCCTTGTGATTCTTATCAAACAATTTGTTCAAAATTCCCACCCACATACCGCCCTTAATGTTATCTTTTGAAGTAGATATGTATATATGTTTATTTATGGGGCAGATTTTTCTCCCCACCTTTGCTATTCTTTGTCATTTATTCAATTGACATGATATTAGTTGATGTAATTTCGTATTAATTATGTATTATTATTTCATATTAAATATGAACTTTTATGTCAAATGCTTTATTTGCAAAATGTATTTTTTGCATTTTATGATTTTGAATAAATGACCTTTTCGTCAGTTTAGTTTTTATATCATATAGCAAATCAAGCTCAGACTCTGGCATGTGTATACATAGTATGTTTATGGTATCTAGCTGTCTGTCTTAAAACCAATTTTATTTGCTAATTGAAAATTAAGCGGAATAGAATAATTTAAGACAGCAGAGAACTTCAGATAATTCTGTTTTAATTGGTTATTTCAGCTTTTAATACTGTAAATGTATGATGTCTCTAGTCTGGTCAAAGGGTCAGAGTGTCCTACTTAATTAAACGATAAATTGTTGAAATTAGATAACATGTTTTCACATGCAGAGAAATTTCACTTATGACCAATGCATGATTAGATATCATTGCGTAAACCCCTGAGGGTTTACGCAGTATATATTGGACGATATATGTAGTCTTTCGGAACACCGGATGTTATTCGGAATACATCTGTCCTTTCTATTGCCACCTTTCATATACATGCGCAATAGCTTATCAATTGACCTGTTGAATAAGCATTAGCATCATGAGTTGCTTTAAAGATGCAAAATTTATCATGACACAAGCTATGTTAATGAGCATTTGAATACTTCCTTGCACGCAATTGCAAGCTGCTAATATTTACCTTACATATATCCGTAATAATTATTTTAATTAGAGTCAAACGTTGAAACCTGGTTACCAGCTGTGTTAATTCATGAGATAAGATTTCATGTAAACAAGCAATGACATAACAAATTAAATGTGCCGCTTTAATAACTATTGATAACCTTAAAATTAATCATGCATGCAATTTTAGCAGACTTAACAGGATCGACGTTAAGATATCAAATGTTTTTTTATAGACACCGAGTGATGATAGATGTAGACAGCGATAACCAATAATAATTTCTATCATATATGGTCAGGGAACAGATTATCTAACTATATGTTCCTATTGTAATTTTAAAGGCTCTTCAAAATGTTCGTAAAAATAAAAATAAATAATTATTATTTCTTGAAGACGATCAGATGACGAATTTTCGGTTTTAATATATATTAAGTACGACAATGTAAAATAGTGCAAGGGGATTTTGAGCCATCTCACTGATCAGTGTAGGCTACACAGTACCCCCAAATGAACAGTATAAAACTATCCAGCAAGAGAGAAAAAGATGGGTCAATATAGAAAAATTAACAAGGCAACTTCAGTTCAATTTCAATATATACATGTATTATTATATAGATTATTCTAATGAATAAGTCAAATGTCAGAGGGAATATCTTTTTAAATATGGCAGGAAAAACAATTTGACAGCGATAACCAATAATAACTTCTATCATATATGGTCAGGGAACAGATTATCTAACTATATGTTCCTATTGTAATTTTAAAGGCTCTTCAAAATGTTCGTAAAAATAAAAATAAATAATTATTATTTCTTGAAGACGATCAGATGACGAATTTTCGGTTTTAATATATATTAAGTACGACAATGTAAAATAGTGCAAGGGGATTTTGAGCCATCTCACTGATCAGTGTAGGCTACACAGTACCCCCAAATGAACAGTATAAAACTATCCAGCAAGAGAGAAAAAGATGGGTCAATATAGAAAAATTAACAAGGCAACTTCAGTTCAATTTCAATATATACATGTATTATTATATAGATTATTCTAATGAATAAGTCAAATATCAGAGGGAATATCTTTTTAAATATGGCAGGAAAAACAATTAGACAACTCTCCATGAAGTGTTAGACACAGTGTAGTCAAAGTTAGCAGTTACATGTATACTATACACGTAACTGCTAACTTCAAACCAGAAACAAAAAGCAAATATGAACTGCACAAAAAAAAGACAATCACCAAACAACATGCTTCTTACTTGGAACATTCAGAAAATATCTTCAAAGCGAGTTAAAATTTTTAATAAGTTTTTGTTTTTAACAAAAGCGTTTTGCCATCTAATACTTTTAAGAGCAGAAAGCACACAACTTAAAATTGCCAATGCTTACTACCCTAAGCATCACAAAAATCTTGCAGAGCAGGTGTATAGATATTAATAATGATCAATATCAAGCCATTGTTCAAATAACCATGAACATATCAAATTTTATAAAAAAAACCACCACAGCTATTTACAGGTTCACGTACTGCATTTCTTGAACACAAGTAATCATCAATTAATTACATTTCTTCACATTTGTAATTGAACTTTAGCCTAAAAAAATAACTCTTATAAAAAACTAGCACCTTAAAATTGAACATCCAGTGGTTGACTCAGCATATTGTCTTTCGGGAGAGAGAAGAAACAAATATTCCTTGGTCGTGGGCAATGATTCCTTAATGCGGGGATCACACATTGCCGATTATTGCTCCCGTTTGAGATCAGACAGCAATAAGACACGAAAAGTGAAAAAGTCGGATTACTATCCTCAATTATCTGGAATGTCCTATCATTGTCTGAACGCAGTCGTTTAAATTCGTAACAGATAGGCTACGGGTCGGGAATGGTCTTGATAGTTCAGCAAAGCACCCCGACATTTAGGTGCGCCCCGTAACATTCGGGGAAACTCAGCCGACTTTGTCTTGCCGGATGACAAGCGTGACTATGTCGTGGCAGATTCTGTTGTATCGGATAAAAATTCTAACATTGTTCTGTGTTTTCTGGACGGTGTTCTGTGGAACGGGAATGATCTGTAAAAAAAATTTCATTGATGTTTTTCTGCCGATTGAGTCCAGATTGCATCCAGATCTAGTCGATTTCAAACCGTCTTTGCCGAAATCGTTCCGGAACAGTCCTGTTATTAATACGAAATTCGCCAATGATACCCACCTCAGAGTCCCGACAATTACAGAATACAATACGACTAAGACCAGACAAAGACGTTTGCAATGAGATAGAGAGGATCGTGATAGAATTCCGTTCCGACAGTACCTGATCATCCCGAGTATGTCGACAGTTTTCGAACGGATAACTTCTGTCAGCGTCGGTTCACTGTCTGGTCACTGTCTGATCTCTGTCGGATTACATTCGGTAGAATCGGGATGCAACTGTGACCAATTCGGTCGAATTTTACTTTGCGAAAGATACAAATCGGATTAGAAGCGGATTGAGAACAAGATTATCGTGAAAAAATTCTCTTGGAAACGGTTGAATATTGACGCTTCCTGAACAATATCTGATTGTTGTCGTGATTAATTAATTAAAGTTTGAATTTCCTTCCAAGATTCACAGGATCTTGATCAGACTTTTGACAAATTTAAATTGGGAATGGTCCTGTCAAGGACGGCAGTAAAAATCGTTAATGTGTGATCACAGCTTTAGAGAAAATATATCAACCCACACTGAATTGTAATTTCATTAAGTAAACAATCAATGTCAGTTTTTAATTCTTATACCACAATAATTATATAAAACAATACATCTTAAGTAAACAATTATCTAATATTTAATACCAAACAAGCATTTGGGTTTACGATTGCATTTCTTTTTTTAAAGAAAGCAACTTGTCTTTCTTATTGGTCAATGATCTTGCGGGTCAGTACGAGTTCACGTGTAAGTGTATTGTGGTCACTTCCTTTTATCATCAGCATTTGATGTATTAACTTGTGATTCTTATCAAACAATTTGTTCAAAATTCCCACCCACATACCGCCCTTAATTTTATCTTTTGGAGTAGATATGTATATATGTTTATTTATGGGGCAGATTTTTCTCCCCACCTTTGCTATTCTTTGTCATTTATTCAATTGACATGATATTAGTTGATGTAATTTCGTATTAATTATGTATTATTATTTCATATTAAATATGAACTTTTATGTCAAATGTTTTATTTGCAAAATGTATTTTTTGCATTTTATGATTTTGAATAAATGACCTTTTTTCGTCAGTTTAGTTTTTATATCATATAGCAAATCAAGCTCAGACTCTGGCATGTGTATACATAGTATTTTATGGTATCTAGCTGTCTGTCTTAAATATATTTAACTGATAGAGGCACATGACAGAACTGTTACGTCACAAGCACCAATTTGTTTTGATATTCTTTAAAATAGTCATTTGCATTTTATTAGACATGTTACGAAAAGGTATATTCACAACGCTGAGGTTGATAAATTACACCTTAAATGTGGGGACTGTGTCAAAACACAAAAAGATACATTGAATATGATTTAAAAACTGTATTGATCCTTTTGGAGGCAATTCCGTATGGAACGACCATTCAATAATATTTGTACCATAAGAAAAATATAAGAAATAGATATTAATGAATTCCATAATATTTTTAAGAAACTTTAATGCAAAATAAATGGGAGGAGGAGGGGGTCATGTTAATGCAGTAGAGGTGCGGGACAACGGAGACACGGGGTACATACATGTACATGTGTGAATTCTTCGGCGAGCCCTTAAATAGACTTAATAGCTAATCACTAGTAATTTTTGGGCCCTGTATAGCTTGCTATTCGATGTGAGCCAAGGCTCCGTGTTGAAGGCCGTACCTTGACCTATAATGGTGTAATTTTATAAATTTTTACAAAGATGGAGAGTTGTCTCATTGGCACTCCTACCACATCTTCCTATATCTACTTGCCAATAATCTTAATTATTATAATTTGTTTTACACCTACTCGTGAATATATATGTATATAACGGTCATTTCTATATAGTTACGAAAAGCAAACAAAGAAGTGTATGTATTTTGATCCAGTTGTTTGCCGCCTAAATTTTTATCTAACGGGGTCTGTTTTAAAACACATAAAACACGATTTTAATTCAATTTTAGTTTAAGAAAATTTACTCCAGGCCATATAGCGTCGAAGACATTTATTTTCTTCCTTTATTTCCTTTCAAGTTTATCTTAAATTAAACAGTTTCAACTCAATTTTTTGTTTCCTTATAAGGGATTTTTGATTGTTGATTGCTTAACGTACAGTGGCAAATAGTTCATGCATGTTCAGAACGATAAGAGGTTTGAGTAAAATATGACTCACTACTCACCGGTTGAACATCCCTACAGAGTTTCAAAAGCATTGCATAATAACTTTGCATTTACACCTTAACAACACCTTATGCAGACATTGCTTTCATACACAGGTTATTTAGGACAACAAACATTATATATTAAAGATTTATTCTAAGTTGTTTCATAGGACACGAAAATGATGCCCAACAGTATAATCTATTGTCTTTAATTGGACTAGGTTTGAAATTAGATTTCCCCTAGAATTTTGTCATCTTAGCGGATAAAATTTATCCATGTCGATCGCCCCTCGTTACCTCTTACAGATGCCATCAACTAAGAGCTTAAACCACGAGCAGGAGAAAAAATGTAAAAATATGAATTTGCGTATATCAGAGTGGCGGGTATGTCGAACACGCTATAAGACGCTTAACAACTTTCAGAGTCATTGGAAGCTTATGGAGACACCCGAGAGAGAGAGAAAAAAAAGACTGTAGAGCTTTGTGCGGGATTAGTGGAGCCCCAGATTGAACTTTTTCGGGAACTGTAATACAACAATAAAACTTATATCTAACGTGCTTACTATGTATTAATTATCAATCTAACTAGAATCGAATGAACTTGTATAACTATCAGCCCCCCCTTTTTCTAGCCCACCCAATCCGGCACGCGTACACCTTTTTATGTCTTATGATATCACAAAAGCAATTGTCATAAAGGATGTTACATAATGATGTTGTAGATAAATGTGATTTGAATTAACCCAGACGCACAGGATTCAAATAGTACTTGTTTAAAATCTAGAATCAATGTTTTAATTGACACCGTCCCCAATTTTAAAGTGTAATTTGTCAACCTCAGCGTCGAGAATATACCTTTTCGTAACATGTCTAATGATAACTGGAAACAAACTTATATAATCTAGACGATTCATGACATAATCTATAAGACCATGTGTAGTGTTGCTGTGCTATAGTACGTAATGAGGAACGGATGTCATTTCGTGCACATAGAGAAAAGGACATCACTCATAAAAATTCCCATCAGCTGAATCATAAGGTTTTAATGTATTCATGAGTGTCGTAGACAAGACTGCACTTTAAACACAAGGCACTATATCATCATTATTTGTATTATAATGAACCAGCACAGGAACGTAATTGAACTGACCCATATCAAATTACCGTGCCAAACAAACACTTTCTTTGACAAAATTGATCAATTATGCTGTAAGAAGCTAATAGATTTATTGCTAAAAAAAAAGTCACACCGTATACAGCGAAACAGTCGGTCGTATTTAACAATTTAATTTAGATCAAGAACAATTCAAATTTAATTACAGTCAGGGATAATGATTTTTCGATTAAGAAGTATTCCGCGATAAGTATTTAAAAACAAGTCTATCTTTATATACTTTGAACAAGGGAGCGTCTGGTTTGATCAATTTTGTACTTGACTGTTTTAATTTCAACCCAACGTGTCTGAAATAGAATGAGTTTCATTTGATTAGTCTTGCCTTTATCTGAATTCTATTTAAAAGTACGATGTTCCATTTTGAGAAAGTTATGACGTTAACTGAAAAGGTCGTGTTTCTACTTAATCATAAAAAATGCTCAAAAACACCTTATATGTTCATCGGTACGTGAGTAGGGTTCGGGTCTTTTAATACGGTTAGTTGTCTGATATAAGTAGTAATTAAGCTATAGCAATGAGACATGTAATATTCGCAAAGTTCCGCGTAATGAAAACGTTTAATAGTGATTGCGAACATTTTGATATTATGGTCTGCGATATATTGAGTCTGGTACATATCCTTTCATACATTTAATAAAACTAGATATTACGAAATACATTCTCATAACATTCTTCTTCTCTGATGTATTTATATGTATTCATAGTTAGTGGAGAATACAATGGTATATTGATTACCAAAATATAAAGTAACTTTCTGTCACGGAGATAGTAACACATCAAATTTTCATAGAGATATTTGAACATGTACCGGTGTGTCTTTTAAACATGATTTATAACTAAGTAATGATTTAACAATTTCAAATTTATGTAGAATAGCTTACAAAGGTATATCATTTTGATCAATAAATTCATGATGGTGACTGTAAACTAGTTTCCTGTTCAGTGATATATTTCCTTTAAACAATGTTTGGGTAAAGACTACGTTCCTGTGAATGAATACATGTAGATGCAGGACGTTTAGCTTTTCAATATTGATCCTAATGCAACGTATCCTTTATAGAATCTCGTGTTTGGAAACTAAAGCATGAACAGTTTTCTAGGAGGAGCCTGAAATAAAGATCTCATTTTTGGATAGGGAGTAGGGTTGTACCCTTATTCGGGATTTTCGCTGATAGCGGGGGCATGAATCTTTAAAGGCAGGGTTTTATTACTAAAAGGGTTGTCTATATTTGGTATAGCAGACGTGCTATCTGACAACTTTAAATCAGCAACAATATAAAATGTAGTCATGTACAATGCACTAGGTCCTTTAGTTCAATTAAATAGCCACTGGACGTTAAGCAACCAACAATCAATCAATTAATTAAATAGGATTAAGCATTTACAAATCTTTAAATAGATACAGTGCATTTAAGACGAGAGGACATTTAAGCATAACATTCTTCTCATGTATGTTATGATGGTATGATACTAAACCCCTAACGGGAAGGATTGTGCCTGATGTTCATATGATGAAATCATAATCTTTCAGTCAGTTTAATTGAAGTCTGGAGCTGGCATGTCAGTTAACTGCTAGTAGTCTGTTGTTATTTATGTATTATTGTCATTTTGTTTATTTTCTTTGGTTACATCTTCTGACATCTGACTCGGACTTCTCTTAAACTGAATTTTAATGTGCGTATTGTTATGCGTTTACTTTTCTACATTGGTTAGAGGTATAGGGGGAGGGTTGAGATCTCACAAACATGTTTAACCCCGCCGCATTTTGCGCCTGTCCCAAGTCAGGAGCCTCTGGCCTTTGTTAGTCTTGTATTATTTTAATTTTAGTTTCTTGTGTACAATTTGGAAATTAGTATGGCGTTCATTATCACTGGACTAGTATATATTTGTTTAGGACGCCTCCGGGTGCGGGAATTTCTCGCTACATTGAAGACCTGTTGGTGACCCTCTGCTGTTGTTTTTTATTTGGTCGGGTTGTTGTCTCTTTGACACATTCCCCATTTCCATTCTCAATTTTATTTCTTGACACTATTATCAAATTGCAAACACCAACATATATAAAACTACAAGTACAGAAGAGTGTGCACCACAATCTAGACATAATACAGCAAAAGAACAGTTCCTTATGCAATTTAACAGTATTGTACATAGGGTATATCTAGAACCCATTACGTACGTTCTCTAGAATATACATTCCAGGCTAGATCGGACATTTTTAACATTTGATTTAATCTTTTAAACATTTATTACTGTTTTTAATGGACAATATATATTTTAAACTGTGCTGTATTGGGTCTATTATTATTTTCATCAATTATATATTATAATGGGATACAAAATATTTCGCCAAAAATGGGCAATAACGATATGAATTTTTGCTAAAATGGGTTAAAAATCAGGCGCTAAAACGTCCGATTTTTTTCGCTCAAATGTCCTATAAATGCGCTAAAATGTCCTCCGCCGATTTAAGACATACAATTACACTTGGATATATTTTAATTCAATATAGGTATTCATGTCTACTTCCTCTAGGATAGGGGGAAACGCAATTAAATTGTCTATCAAATTATGCAACATTCTTTAATTGACTCAGGTGCATATTTGTAGCGAAACTGTTTCTTAAACTTTGAATTTTTGAAGCACTTTAGACATGTTTATCCCAGAAGTAGATTAACTTAGCTGTATTTGATGAAACTTTTTGGACTCTTTAGTCCTCAATGCTCCTCAACTTCGTCTTTTATTTGCCTTTTTTTCATTCTAGCTTCTATGATGAATCTTTTTAGTAGACGAAACGCGCAAATACAACTTACATTTCAATATTATGAATGAACACGAATGCGGCCACATTCATTTAAGACGGAAACCGTCTAAAATTTAACTAAAATGATTTAAAATTGTGAATATTTCAGTT